>JAPDVR010000010.1:44936799-44954299 GCA_026230005.1 Gila orcuttii
ACTCAGCTCACTGAAAAGAGCCGGCTCTTTTGGCTCACAAACGGCTCTTTAAATGACTTTGACTATAATATTTCAATTTGTATTACATAATTATTTAATTTCTATAGGCTAAATTTGTAAAAATAGAGTCGGCTCTTCAGATATGCGAGCCAGCTCCCAACGTTCACCTAAAAGAGCCGGCTCTTAGAGTCGGCTCATTCGCGAATCGCGAACGACCCATCAAAAGCTCATTCGCGAACGAGTCGATCCATCATCACTAACGCTCATTCGCGAACGACCCATCATCACTAACGGCTAACGCTCATGAATTGCGAACGACCCATCATAACGCATAGTCGGGCAGGACAGGACACACAAGGAACAACACAAGCCAGTCAGTCAACGAGAGACAGGTATGGCGACGAGCTTAACAAGCTTAATTTAATTTTGCCCAGTTGTGGCCTGTTGAGGGGCAATAAATATCAAAATTTCCAAAACATCTATTGTGTTATTTGCATTGATCCACTATATAAACATAATATCTACATACATGGCGTTTGATTGGAGGCTAGTCTCACTTTGTCCCACAGCAACATTTTTTTTTTTAGATGCGTGTACAATGTTTCATGTTTCTGTTAATAATGTATTGTATTAAGTGTCCATTTCATTATAATATTCAAATTTATCATAAATAATTGAACATGCACATGTATTTTAAGTTCCGTTAAAGAGGGGTAGCGGTGGGGTCACATTTGAGCATTTAAAATTAAATTTTACTTGAAAGTAACGCAATAGTTACTTTCATAAGTAACTAGTTACTTTTAAAATTTGTAACTGAGTTACTAATTTAGTTACTTTTTGGAAGAAGTAACTAGTAACTGTAACTAATTACTTTTTAAAAGTAACTTGCCCAACACTGTTTATGGCTTTAGCGCTGTGTGGAAAAGCAGTCTCTACAGCAGCTCCCGGTACATCCAGAAGAAAATCCTGTCTGGGAAGTTGCTTTGTCAGCGAGCTGACACACTGAAGTGATCGGGATGATCATCGAGAGTTATAAAGACCTCAGAACAGCCTTTGTCTTTAGAAGATGCGACTCTAGACTTCTGATTCATTCTGCTGAACGCAGCGTTCTCTCTGATGAATCAATGCCGGCGAAACAAATCAACTGGAGTTTATTGTCACTCCTCTATCAAAGACCATTCCCACCACACGAGGAAAAAGCTTTGGCAAATCATTATAAAAATAGTCAATTATGACAAAAAGTCTTTATATCTTATAATTCTCACTTTTTATCTCAATTGACTAACTCATAATTATGACTTTTTATCTTACAATTATGTGACAAATAGTCAAAAAAAAGTCGGAATGAGGTAATGAATTATAAAAAATTGTCAAAATGACTTGGTATGTCATAATTTCGACTGTCTTATAATTGACTTCATCATAATTTAGACTTTTATCTCATAATTATTTATATAATTTTTACTTTTGATCTAATAATTGACTAACTCATAATTATGACTTGCGTTATGATTTTTTATTTCACAACTTTGACTTTTTATCTCAATTGACTTACTGATAATTATGACTTTATCTCATAATTGACTAAATTATAACTATGACTTTTTATCTCATAATTTTGACTTGCGTTGTGATTTTTTATTTCACAACTTTTACTTTTTATCTCAATTGACTTACTGATAATTATGACTTTATCTCATAATTGACTAACTCATAATTATGACTTTTTATCTCATAATTTAGAATTTTTATAATTTTTATCTCATAATTGACTAACTCATAATTATGACTTTTTATCTTACAATTATGTGACAAATGGTCAAAAACAAGTCGAAATAAGGTAGTCAATTATAAAAAAAAATCATAATAATGACTTGGTATGTCATAATTTTCGACTTTGTCTTATAATTGACTTCATCATAATTTAGACTTTTATCTCATAATTATTTGTATAATTTTTACTTTTGATCTAATAATTGACTAACTCATAATTATGACTTGCGTTATGACTTTTTATTTCACAACTTTGACTTTTTATCTCATCATTTTGACTTTTTATCTCAATTGACTTACTGATAATTATAACTTTATCTCATAATTGACTAACTCATAATTATGACTTTTTTTACCTCATAATTTGACTTTTTATCTATTAACAATGTTATTTAATGTCATAATTATGATTTTCCTAAGCGTGTTTTTTTTTTTTTTTTTTTACTTAAGTGGCAGAAAAGGGCTTCCATTCTCCTCTTATTAGACTGAGGACAAAATAAAACCTGGTTTGTTAGAAACTAAAGGTTCAAACCTGCTTTTGATCCATTCATTATTTTTGTGTGGAGTTAGCAATGAGATAAAACCCCGAACACTGAATATTAAGCTTCAGTGTGTAGTGTTTGTGCTATACGTAAGTGCTATATTACAAAATCCTCAGATTTATCGATTTACGCCTGACAATGGACCAAATAAAAATGTTGCTTTTGCAGGAGGAAAACAGGTGCTGTATGTGTAGACGCAGGTTCAAACCTCCTCCAGGCCTTTTATTTCCACTGTTACTCCTAATGGAGAGTTTAAACCTTAATCTCACAGGAGCGTCACCCTTCATCCGACGCTCCAGTGCTCATGAAGATAGGGAATCCTCTGCGGAGGACCTTTTGACCCGTACCCTCGTGACCCTCTCCGCTCCAGTGGTCATTAGAGGGGACGGGACGGGGCTCTGACAAGCTCACACACATGGGGTTTCTCTTGAGAAAATCAGCTATCAGTCTAATCTGTGTGGCTCAGGAGGCTTGAGAGACATTAATCTTATTTGTCATAACCGGTCTCCGGGGAACAGACCCCACCGGCCCGACCCACGGCCCAACTGGAGGGGAGAGGGGGGTGCGCCCCGGGAAACCCCATATCGCACTCCTGCAGTCCCTGAAGCTAATTAGATGTGAGAGTTAAAGAAACTACGAGGGGGACAAAGGCCACATTATGTAGATTAACGTTTCATTTTGGGCCTTTCGAGAGCGAACGGAGAAGATTAAGAAAACAGGGGCATGCGGACAGGCTGATAAACCTGCTTCAGCTCAGACAGCCGGGGATATATTCCTCGACCGGATGCTTATTTCGGTCAGTCCCAAACATGCTGATTCGACAGAGTTCCTAAAAACTTAAAAGGTTCAAGCTATCGAATCCAGTGGTTCTCAACGGGTGGATCACGACCCAATAATGTGTCTTTTCTGATGGGTTGTGGACGGCAGGAAAAACAACTAAATGCACATAATAAAATGCAACTAACCGTATAACTATTAAAAGCAAAATAGAGAAAAACACACCATATGTTTTTAAAAAGGCACTCGAATTATGTTGAAAAAAGTTAAAAAGCCTTTATTTATTCATGGCTTAAGCATTAAAATTGGTAACTGGTACACCTACGCGTTGTGGCTTTACATGCCTTCGTCATGGTGTGTGTGTGTGTGTGTGTGTGTGTGTGTGTGTGTGTGTGTGTGTGTGTGTGTGTGTGTGTGTGTGTGTGTGTGTGTGACACCATATATTTTATTGTTGATATGGAAGGCTTGTCTTCCAGTCAGTATTTGAAACTAGTTAAATAGACATGCAACATGAAGACAACATAAACACATTGAACAAACTACACAAAACATGAACATAAAACATGAACAATCTCCTTAAAACATGAACAAACTACACAAGGTAAAAGAAAAACTACCCAGACTATGTTAAATTCCCATTAAATGCAAACTGATCTGCATATACCTTAAATGCAATATAAGTCACTTTGGATAAAAGTATCTGCCAAATGCATGACACTTTTCGGGTTTGTGCTCTGAGTGGCAACTGTGTCATAAAACCAGAATAAGTGAACCTTTAAAACCTGATAATGAAAATGTTTCAATGTTTGATTTTAAGTACATTTTTGTTTACTTTCCTATGATGAACAATTGGGTTCCCACTAAAAAAAAAAAGGTTCCTGAATCAAAACCAGCTGAAAAACAAAAGCACTGATCTAATAAATGTCGCATTTTTATGGTTAAAAATGGTTTTGTGCTGGCTGAGAGCATGAAACCATAAACACTGAAGAAACTTTTCAACTCAATAATAGAGACATTTCAATGTTTCATTTTAAGGACATTTTTATTTACTTTTCTGTGATGAACAATTGGGTTCCTACTAAAAAGATATCTGGTCCCTGAAGCAAAACCAGTTGAAAAGCAAAAGCACTTTATAATAAATGTTGCAGTTTTATAGTTAAAATGGTTTTGTGCTGGCTTAGAGGAAGAAACCATACAAATTTAGTTAAGAAACCTTTAAACTCGATAATAGAGACATTTCAATGTTTAATTTTAAGGACATTTTTGTTTGCTTTTCTAAAAGCAATTGGATTCCTACTAAAAAGAGATTTGGTTCCTGAAGCAAAACCAGTTGAAAAGCAAAAACACGGATCTAATAAACGCTGCAGAGGTAAGAAGCGCAAACTAAACCCAGTATGAAATCGTCCGAAATCCACATTAATCAGCGTGGCGCACACAACAGTTGAAGACGACCAACAGGGGCAGCCGACAATTTGAGCCGAACGTGGCCGGAGGCTGAGGACAGTTAAGACCTCTTCTGTTCTGTGACCTTTAATTGGGACAATGCCGCATCTAAGAGTCTCTTTGTCTTTGGGCCGGCGGAGGCATCATTAATGCGGTGTGTGGGCGCAGAACTGAAGCCAGCACTGTCATTGTCATTAGCAGAGTCCGGTCAAAGATGTGTGAAGACATCCAGGCCACTGCGTTCAATGAAGAACAAATAAAGAGAGCAGGACAAAGGAAGGCCAACTGGTAAATTGAGGGTACACATGTGGAGCGGAGAACTCTAACCTGTTTTACATAGAGCCGATCAACAGGGGAATAGGGCGGATTAGCATTTTTATTGCGCAGCGGAAAGTCCCAGCATCCTCCGGCGTGTCACCTGTCCCGTGCCTTCGAGGCGCTGGTGCAAACCTCAACACGTGTGGTACGCCTGCAGATTATGCATGTGTCTATGAGACGTGGATGATTGGTGAATAACATCAATAAAATGTTTCTTCCCGGAGGAAATTTATTTTGCAGCTTTGTGTTCTCAATTATGTTTCACTGAAATAAGAGAATGAAATGTTTCTCTTCCTGAGAAATAAAAATGAGTCAAGTGTTGAGTACAGACAGAGCTATACAATTAATGTGAAAGGTTTATAATGAGATCATATTATTGAACTGAGTTCCATATTAATGTTTAGGGAAGCTCATACAGTAAGAAAGAAAAATCATAATTGAGATGTCAGATAATATCTCAGGTTTTTTCTCCTAGAAATCAATGAGATTAAATGGCGAGGAAATGGAGACTTTTACTTTTTCTCAGATTTTCTCCTGAGAAAAAACTCAGATGTAATCTTGCATCTAGTTTCAGAAAGTCTCAAACTGTGCCAAAATATCAAAGTCTGCAATTAATCTCAATATAAACTCAAACATTTCTAATCAAATGGTCTGGATGGCTCTCTAAATTCATTTTATAGCTCTTTATATGTGTTACTGTATACTCGTTTGTGTCTCTTTTTATTTCCTTAAGGAACATCCAAGACAAAGTTGATATTTCAATGAATCATAACTGAGGACTTAATTTAATCTCCTGAACCATTAATAAGACACTTTTGAGTTTTTTCTGTGAGCATGCAAATATATTCTGCTCAGTCTGGTTATATTATATAAAGGTGCATTTTGCATTTGGGAGATGCTTCATCCAAAGCAACTTTACATCATCAGTTCTTGCTTTCCTTGGGAATCAAACCCAAGACTTTACCGTTGCTAGAGACATTTTCTACTGTTTGAACCACAGACAACTTATGCTATAATAAGATTATGAGGTTATTTTATTAGCACTCAATGGCATTTCTCTAAGACCAATACATGTTGATGATGGCTCTATAACACATGCTGTAATCAATGGTTTTTAAACTCATGCTTCCCTGCAATTTGTCCCATATCACCTTCTGAACCAAAACTGGCCGGTTCCCACAATCACCATCATCTCTTTTAGGTCTGTTTCTGTAAGTCCTTCCCAAACACACTCTCAAAGGAATATTTTATTTCTCACATGTTGCTCTTTCATAGGCTATTAGGGGTTCTCAGATACAGTGTGTTTCATTTAATCATCAACTTTGTCTCAGATGTTTGACGTGTACTATATTGCACTTAAAAATCTGTAGGAGACAAAAATATACTTGAGTCAACCAACCCATCTCTTGGAGTATTTATCGAGCATTTACCACAACAAACATTTCCTCGTGTGGTCTTGCCACGAGTCCATCCAAGTAAATACTTTAATGTTAGATTGGTCTGATGATGGAGGTTACAGTATACCAACCTGAGAAACATATTTCTTGACATTGACATTATTTCAGCAAATGTCGTCTGTTTGTTTGGAATCGGAACTAGCGAATCGATGCCCGACTCTCGAATGAATCACTATGTGTAGTCGGTTCTTTCAAATGAATCAACCGGGTGCACAAAATGCTTCGCGATAAACTGAATCATTCGAACAGCTCCAAGACATTTCTGTGATTCGTTCACATAAATGAGTTGTGTAGTCGGTTCTTTCAAATGAATCAACCGGGTGCACAAAATGCTTCGCGATAAACTGAATCATTCGAACAGCTCCAAGACATTTCTGTGATTCGTTCACATAAATTCGTTCACATAAATGAGTCACATAAATACCGATTCAGTTGCTAACGAAACACCACAGCTCATATACTGACGCACTGGTTACTTTTTGGAAACAAAACTTTACAAATGCATCCTGTCGTTTGTCAAGGACGAAGATGTTTTTAATCCGTTCAACACCTCCACGTGCTACAGGTAAAGACATTTCACACCTAAATAGTATCAAAACACTTGACAACAGCTTTCATGTGAAGACTTAAAAAAACAAGAACGTGGCATTGTTGTGATATGTATCATGTCAATTCCATGATACAAATAGTAATTATGTAATACCTTATACATTTCAAAGTACATCCCTGTAGTACTGTACCATGGTATTTCCACAGTATGCTAAGTTTATGACATTTTGAGAACAATCATTAGCGTCATGTGATTTGAAGTCTTTTAGAGATGTTTTGTGGGCCAGTTAAGTTAATTCTATATTTTGTTGTAACTCTGTTTATTGCTGCTTGTGATTTATGGTTATTTATGAATGACATAGCATGCATTTTGGAAATCTTTTTATACACATTTAATTTGTTAGTAATAAAAAGGACTTTCTGTGTTCATCCCTGTTTTACCTAGACGAACAAATGAGACATGACTGGCAGTGGTTGGCTTGCATTATTTAGTATATAGCTGTAAAATTATCCTATATAGCATATATATAGCATATTAGATCAGATATGGTCTTGGGTGAATGTGACGTTTTGAAATATGAAATTTGAGACTTCTGATTGCACACTTTGGTATCTCATATCTGATCCCAGTGTTGAAGCCCCTTCTCAAACTTTAGAGGAGACACAGAGGAGACGCATTGCTATCTGTGAGAAACAATTGAGATATTAAATAGATCTCATTTGTGATTTTCTTTCCAACAGGTTCACACATCCTCTACCACCTGAGGAAGATGCTGTGATGGAAATGGGCCCTGTTTTCAGCCAATCAGGAGTTCTCCTGCCCCACGTCCCCGTTTTCACCCACTTCTCTCCATTACATCGGTGCCCGGGCTCTTGATGAGTCGAGAGCGTTCGCATCGAGTGCCTGGGTCGGAGGAAGATGGAGGCAGGCGGAGTTGTTTAGTCTCTGAGAGATGAAGTGACTGCCGTAGCGTCGGTGCAGTGCAGTCAGTGGAGGTTTGTGTGGCTCGAGCAATCTCATTATCCCTTAAACTGGAGACGCAGAGTTTATCAGTGTCGGGAGACTGACATCAGATACGGGGAACAGGGGCGTCCGTGGCTCTCCATGCAAATGACCTTGCTTCCCCCTGTCTCTCTCTTTCTTCAAGAATCTTTTAAAAAAAGCATTAAGCTGCCTTTGGCATTGGTGTTGTGTTGATAATATATCCTGAAAAGCATGATATATCAGTAACATATAGCATAATATACAAGAATCATTAAAGATATCCTTTTTGATTTTGGTTCTTCACAAACTTTTCTTTTGGTAGTTTTATTTGTAAGGCCTTATATTGTTCAGTTCCAGACATACAGGGATGTCAATGTGGCTCCATGAGGAAACTGTTCAATTGTACACATTTCCAGTGGTCAAAAACCAAACGTGGGTCACGTTGCACCCAACTGATACTTTTTTCTTTTAAGTTTGTTACATGCAAACTTTGCATGCATGTCACACAAGAGACATCAAAGATATCTCAATATCCTTTTAGATGATATAGTTCTTAGCAAACTTTTCTTTTGAAATCTTCATTCTTTAAACCGTGTATTATTAAATTCCAGAGAGATTGGGATCTCAATGCAGCTCCATGTGCAAATAATTGAATTTTACTCATTTTTAATGGTTGAAAACCAAATGGTCAGTTTGCATGGTCAGGTAGTTAAAACTTGTAGTTTCTCGCTGTCATATTCTTACGTTTTAATGCATTACTTTTTCTCTCTTTATTATTAATGAAACAGACACATTAATTTGACGGCCCTACTAAAACGTGCACTCGTCCTATGGTGTTTGTGTGTGAGATCAGGTGTGTTTTTCATGTGCTGGTCCCTGCATGTCCAGATGATCAGAGGTTTGGATGCAGAACGCAGGTCTGTAGAGCTGCGACTGCATGCTGTGCTGCGCAGGCTTTTTTGGCAGCGTGCATCACTGTAAAGCAGACGCACTTCAGCCTGTGCCACAACTGTCAGGCTTCGACGTCAGGGTTTTCTGCCATCTGGAGCCGAGATCTACGAGATATAGACTGGTGTGTGTGTGTCAGCTGATTCTCACTGGCAGGTCACCACAACAGATCATATAAACATGATGTTTCACTGTCCTCTGCGCTTTATTGCGCAGAAGTTGCTCGGGAGACTTTTTTGTTTTGGTGTCTGCTTTGTCTTTGATGTTTCTCATAAAACTCTTTGAGAAACAAAACTTGAATCAAATGAGTCATTTGATGAGGAATGTATGAGTTCATATTGAGTGCCGACTCTGGCGTCTTTGGCAAACCGAGAACTTATTGAGATGTCTTCTGAAACTCTAGATTACTAGGTTCTTTTTATTTTTTTTAAAGAGAAAAAGCACTACTCCATTTAATCTCATTGCTATGTAGGCGAAACAACTGAGACATTAAAGAGGTCTGTGATTTCTTTTTTGTAAGGGATTTTTACTGATCAATTACTGTCAGCTATTTTTCCTGATTTGACAGCTTGACAAATCCGAGCACATTTTTAGACATGGTTGACGTCTTTTACTGGGGTCATTTAAAAAAAAAAAAAAATTATATTATATATATATAATAGTTTATACTAAAATAACACTGATCCCTATTGTTTAGGAGAAACATTTGAGATGTTAGAGAGATCTGTGTTTTTGTTTTTGAGTGATTTTGATAATTATAAAGAACAATTTTTACTGGTACTCTTCAGTATTTAATAAAATAAAAATATGTTTTCAATCATCTGTATTTCTCTCGGCTCGTCAACCATCTTGGCCTTTTTTTCTGTGCTTTTCTGTGCTTGTCGGGGTGCATGTGATGCAAAATTTAAAATCTTAGAAAGGTGTGTAATGTTGTGTTACCTTTTGTAACAGCTTTTATGTCGGCAACACATATGATGCCAACATTTTTTCGCATATCCAGATGGGTTTTTGAAAGTCTGGACAGCAAAACAAATTTGGAGGTGGTTTGAAATGCAATTCCAATGAGATTTTTTACAGATGCCTCTGGTTGCTCAAATCAGATTTCAAATTGTCTTTTTGAAATTCAACACGACACACAATAACAGCACCTCCATTTTTCCTACATCTGTTTTGAAAGCCCTGTCAGATACATGGGTCAGATACACGCCAACGGATGCGTTTCCCAAAATCAGCGTTAGCCAGCTTTGGTTGCAAGTTCCAGTGAATTCTATTGAAAACGCATCCCAGATAGTTTGGTTATGTCTGGACACACAAGCCTTAATTTGATCACTTGCAATTAAAAGTGTGGACAAAGTGCCTGAAAAGATCTGATTTGAGAAGAAATCCTATGTGCCTGAACATAGCCTGGGTAGGCAGCTCACTAGGTTTAGTAAAAGAGCAGTCTGACAATGATTGGCAGATAATGATTTGACGTTGGGGAGTGTGTGTGTGTGTAGGTCAGCCTTTCTCCACTATCCTCCAGATGGCCCAAGTGACGTCATATATGTGTATGTTTAAAGATGGAGAGGACAGAAGATACACACTCTATCAGACATGTGCTCCTCAAACATCTTCATGTAAACATCTGTGGAGACTTGACAGCATCAGATTAATTACTGCAGTCTGGAACACACATGCTCAAATACGCCAGACAAACCCATCACACACGCTACAGTGTGAGTGTGTGTGTGTGTGTGTGCTGAATACTAATGCAGATTAGTTTCATCTATATCCGGCTGTCTGTGTTTGAACACCCTACATCTTTTGCATATTGACAGTATGCTTTCCTGTCGTTGACTCAACATGTACGGGACACGATTGTAACGCAGTTTCACAGGTCTGTTTAGAGAGCGTGGAAAAATGCAACCTAACCACAGTTGTGCATAGTCATATAAATCGCATAGCATTAGCAAAATGGCTGAGCAACTTTAAGAGGGTAAAATTTTTCCTATATTTTTTGTCCATTCAATCAAACTCTACTGCAGGTGTTTTCTGATAAGATCATAGTCAGCAGAGAAAAGTAGTGCTCAATGCTAATACAAATCAAACTAACTGCATACTATAGTTAGGAGGATAGTGAAATAAATTGGTTATTATTGTTGACGTCAATGGCTGTGTGTGCAATCTGTGTGTCCCTTTAAAGTTTGATTTAAAGGACATTGTTGTTTATATCTGTATTGTAACAAACTTGAGAACCAACTCTAATATACAGTGTTCTACACTAAAAGCATTTTAGCTCACCTAGGCTGCAATTATTTGATAAAAATACAGGAAAAACAATTGTGAAATATTAATACAATTTAAAATAGCTGTTTTCTATGTGAATATATAGTAGTATTTTATTCCTGTGATCAAAGCTGAATTTTCAGCATCATTACTCCAGTCTTCAGTGTCACATGATCCTTCAGAAATCAGTATAATATGATGATTTGATGCTCAAGAAACATTTCTAATTATTATCAATGTTGAAAACAGTCGTTCTGCTTCGTTTTTTTTGTGGAAACTGTGATGCATTTGATTTGATTTTCCAGCATTCTTTGATGAATAGAACATTTATTTAAAATCTTTTGGAACATTATAAATATCTTTACTGTAGTTTTTGAGGAATTTTATGCGCCCTAGATGAATAAAAGTATTAATTTCTTACTTAATCTTACTGATCCCAAACTTTTAAACAGTAGTGAATATATTCCTTTTGTCTTGCAGAAGCCCGCGGCTCAGACGGCATCACTGGACAGAAAGTGAATGGTGAGTTTTATCATTTGCATTGTATTTACTTTATGATTTTCATCCCCATTGCAGAAGAAGCCAAACAAACTCTCCAAATGACTGTCTTCAAACTTCCATTTGCATTTAATTTGTTCTTGAATGCGCCCTGGAGATTCCCATATTCATAATGGAACTGCAATGTCATTAAAACACGTTTATTGTGTTTCAACTGCCTTTCTCAGGGAGCACAGAGAGGGCCGTCACCTCACGAGCGAGGTTAAAGATGGCAGATTAAAACCAGACTGTCAGATTGTCAGATTTACACGCTCTCTGCAGTAAGAAAGAGGCAGGTGAGCGCAGCACCAGGCAGTTGGGTTTGCGATGATGTGTTAATTAGTCCCTGACTGATTCACACACTGGGTATTGTAGTACGTGTGTGTTTGCGCTGTCGGCTGTTTATGGGCTTCCCTCGCTACCTCAGACTGACTGAAGCGCTTGCTTTGTCCTCCTGGACCCTGGTTACTTTAGTGTTTTTTTAGTAATCTTTAAAACTGGCAGGTAGGATTGCATCAGCACCCAGGAGGCACCTGGACTCTCAGCTGAGCGCATACGTTTAGCCCGAGGCACGACAGCGAAGGGAATGCTTTGCTTTTGCGTGCATGTACGCTCAACATCATGAAACTTCTTTTCTTTGCCCTCCATCAAAAGCTGAACTGCATGCATGGACCCTGGTGTAGAGAGATCAAACTGCTCATCGCAATAAATGTTGGGTCGAACCAGTTCTACTGTACAGGACAGTGATACACCCAACTTTCCAAAGTTTGGGGTCGGTAAGACTTTTAAATACATTTTTTTTTTGTCTCTAATGCTCACCAAGGCTGGATTTATTTGTACAAAAATACAGTGAAATTTTGAAATATTACAATTTAAAACAGCTGTTCTCTATGTGAATATATAGTAAAGTGTAATTTATTCCTGTGATCAAAGCTGAATTTTCAGCATCATTACTCCAGTCTTCAGTGTCACATGATCCTTCAGAAATCATTCTAATATGATGATTTGCTGCTTAAGAAACATTTCTGATTATTATCAATGTTGAAAACAGCTGCTTAATATTTTTGTGGTGCTGATCATTGTACATTGATACATTTTTCATGATTCTTTGATCAATAGAAAGTCCAGAATAGCGCTGCATTATTCACTGGAGCCGAAGCAGCTGGTGCCGAATGTGAAACCTTTTGTTCGGACTACTTGAGAATCTCAAAATACCTTCTCGATCGTGGCCGTCATCCAGAACGTTTGGGACAGTTAAACAAAAACAATTTGGAACATAAAAATAAAATAAAAATGGAGCAACGTTAATGCAACTTTGTGTTATCCCTGACAAAGAAGTTGTAACAATGTTATATTGCTTCATTTTTATATCAAATAAACTCAAGCTCAAGTTGCAAGCCAGACATCGGCTATCAATTGCATAAAATGCATAAAAAAACTACAGCTTTCTATTGACAAACAGGCCGATCCTGCTCCACAAAATCCACCACTAGTGCTTCAAACAATGATTTCATAAACCGTTTTAGGCCTGTCATCAAAAGCGCCACTGCATGCATGAAGTCTAGTATAGAGCAATCAAACCGATTATCGCAATAGCGCTGCATTATTCACTGGAGCAGAAGCAGCTGGTGTCGAATGCGAAACCTTTCGTTGGGACTGCTTGAGAATCTCAAAATATCTTCTCGATCGTGGCCGTCGTCCAGAACGTCTGCGTTTGCCAGACATCTGTTTTGATGGCGTGATATGCGTAAAAATCTGACGTTAGCGGAACATCACAGGCCGATTATACGAAAATACGTCATTAGTGCTTTAAACTGTGATGCATTGTTGTGGTGAAGGACCAGCTGAATGGAGTAAACTTGCAAGCGAACCACAAATGCCAAATCACTACGGGCGCCCGTGCGTGTTTGCCTTCTCTAGAAGTCAGGGTTTTAGCTGTTTGGAAGTCAAACGCCGTTCGGTGTGTGTTTGTTTTCCTGGGTCTGTGTGTGTCTGTCAACACAGACGGCTCTCGAGGGGGGACGCCCGTCCTCCAGCAGACAGCCAAAGGGCTAATTACAGAATAATAAGGAGGGAGAGAGGACACATGTGCGGGGTTGCATCCGCCCCCACAACACACACACACACACACACACACACGTTACGGCGTGCTCATGTTAAAGGGGGTTTCGTTCCAAAAAAAAGGGGGTCCCAGAGGTCCCTCTCGCCCGTTCGTACACCTATCGCAGGTGCTGAGGGGGCGGAGAGACCATTTCCAGCAGATGATCCTCACTCACAAAGCCTGCGGCCCCGCAGTCCATCAATACCAGACGGGAGGTTGTTATTGAGCCACCGGTCGGCTCTATCTATCACAGGCCGGTGAGGAGCAGGTGTGGGACGGGCGGCCGCCATCAGACCCTGACGACGTGGAACGCAAACGCCGAGGGAGACCCCACATGCACCTCGCATGCACACTTTTCCAATTTGCCGTAATTAGCCCCCACACGGCCCGGGCTCTGACCGGCCTCTGCTCTGGATCAGCTGCGTTAAACCTCCTGTGACATCTAAACTCTTAATTCATTGCTACATTAACAGAGGCGATTAACATACACGCGTATCCCCCTGTGATCTCTTAACGGGCACCTTGATATCCGCCGACCGTCTGCCCCCCGTCGCAATCACTGAGACGCCGTTTAATTGGAGAGGTGTCACAGATGATACATCCAAAACAGACCAAATGTGACCCTCGTTTAGATGCCAGACGTTATTTGGAGGATAATTCTGGAGAGGTTTCACAGCATCGCGCGCCGTTTAACCAATCAACGAATTATCAAATCCACAATCGGAGGAATCAGCCGTATTAGCAGGCGGTTGAAACACAAATGCGCAGCCCTGAGGGTGCGGAGGATTTGATTTGTGAGACGATAACAGCTCGATGAACAAGCATCTCCGCAGAGGAGCAGAACGTGCTGCATATCGGCATGGATTAGGGATTCAGTGCTGCAGTTGGGACGGGGACTATTAGTTGTGTCTGATGTGTGAACCTTGTTTTTGTCACTGCTGTTATCTGAAGAGTGCAATACATTTGAATCAAACTTTATAGCAGGTCTGGTCTGATTCTTGCAGACAGCTAGGAAAACAATGTAGATATATATCAAACTAACCATAATTGTGTATAAATAGGCTTTTATTGTTTACGTCAAAAGCAAACTCTACTGTAATCTGGTGCAAAATAAAACTACGCAAGGCCAGAAAACATTAAATACTTTCTACAAGGATACAAAGTTATTAAACATTTTCTAAACCCTGCAATATATTACAAACTTTAAGTACTTTCTTCAAGGATGAATATGTTTAGCCCGCAGTGTCATGTAAAATGTATTGATTTTTATAGTTTTAGTATATTTATAGTGATTATTAAATGTTATCTAAACTTTGCTATGCTTTTGTTCCTCTCTTGTACGTTGCTTTGGATAAAAGCTGCTAAATGCACAAATATAAATGTTTAATCCACAGTGTCATGTAAATATTTTTTGCTGCTCCTAGTAATATTAACGCATTTTAATGTTTGATTTATTAACTGTGCAATGTATTAAAAGCATTAAATACTTTCTACAACGATAAATATGTTAAGACCACAGTATCTGTGTTTCCATCCACCTATTTTTAATGCGCATTTTGGGATATCACAAAAAAAATTATAATTAAATAAATTCCAAAAATGTGCATAAACTTATGCGCTTGATTGAGGTGGATAAATTTTTTTATCCGATAAGAAGACATGCACATAAACTACAATGGAAATACATTTACCGAATAAATCCCTTGATGAGCAAAAAAACGACGTGATTTTGCCTGAACAGAGGATGTGATTGGATAACTGGACTAACCAGCGACCAATCGCATCGCAGCATCTCAAATGTTGGTTTGGTGGTTCTGAAACACCTCAGTCAAAGTCTGTCATCAGAATGATTTGGTTTAATTCCCTCCAGAAGCGTCTCACACGATTTGCGTTCCCAAACACCAGCATCCAAACGCAAGAGAACATGACAGCGTTTTATATGCCGCTCTGAGACGCAAGTCTGGAGGAAAAAGAGCCACAGTTTCTTCCCCGATTGCAGCAACTTCCGTTTCTATCACAGATATTTTGCTCCAATTTCCCAGGAAGTGACGATTTTGTTCTCTTGAACACATGGGAAGAAAACACTGCTTTATTAGCAAATGTCTGATGTGATTGCGGATGGCTTTCGATGGAAACATAGCTAGTGTCATGTAAAATGTTTGCTGTTCATCATAGTAATATTAATGCATTTTAAAGTTTGATTGTTAAACGTTATCTAAACCATGCAATGAGCGTGCATGGAATAGCATGTGTCACGTGCAAATATAACCAATTACTCGTGCGATAAGAATAAGGATGTGTAATCACAGGCTGCTTTGCCACATAATTGCATGAGAATTTATTAAAACCACTCGGTACGTATGTAATTCCTCCGTAACGCTGTAATGTAGGCTCGTTTGCTTTCCGCAGCTCACTGTAATACAATGCAGAGAGCGTTTAGCCCAACCTGAAGAGGCTAATTTGACTCACAAATGTCCCATGAATAAAGGCCGCCCAGATCCGAGGAATTTCATCAGTATCAAATGGAGCTTAAACAAGTTAGAGTTAGCTTAACAGGGGGTTACGCATCCAGCTCAATTTGCTCTCTAACAGCAGCACGTACAATTTGAGGGTGAAGTAAATGCGTTTGAGAGGAATCTTTACTGCGCATTACAGAAGTGCGTTTCAAACTGAGGCCAATTTCGCAAGCAACAGGACATTCGTCCTCACAAAGAGCCCGGGAGGCTCGACAATGCGCTCTGGAACATCTGTAAGGCCCCTGGCTTTGCAGTGTCTTGTGGGTAAGTGTGTGTGGGCTCTGCTAGAGCTCAAACCCCGCTATAATGATGCTTAACCACCTCCCTCGCTCGCTTTTGAGCACATCGCCCCGCTGTGTAGAGAACCAGGTGCTGGTGGAGGAGGAGAAACACACTCAGACAGCAGGAAAAAGCAATATGTGTGTGTGTGTGTGTGTGTGTGTGTGTGTGTGTGTTTGGAGAGCCGCAGCCTGAGAGAGCCAAAAAGTGGGGGAGCGCGAAAAGAGAGGAGGCCCATTTCAATAGGCTGCTGATTTCAGATAAGTGATCCCCTTGAAAAAGGAAATGTGTTGGTTTTTTTTTCCCCTCCCCTCAGCAGTTTGGCCTGAAAGGAGAACCATCCACCTGCTAGCAGCATCAATTGGCCCCTCGTGTGGCTTTTTCACCACTTCTCTTTCAGCCGCTCGCGTCACTCTCCCCCTCACGGTGTGTCCCATTCATGCGGGTGAATGTGCAGGCGGTGGGGAGTATTGACACCGCTCTCCTTTCCCAGCACCCATTGTTCTGACTCGGAGAAGACCAGCTCCAATCTCCGTTTGCTCTGCCCTCACGTCGCCAATCTTCCCCTCTCAGATCCGTTTATCGCTTCATTTCTCCATGGTTGTGGATGCAGCTGGGAATGCTGGGTGTGATGCAGGTATGGGGATTGTGGGAGAAGATGAGGGAGGCCCGACAGGTGCGATTCCAGTGAGAATTGATCCAAGTTTGGCCCACATTCCCTTCCATGATGCACGGCCGGTGATGTGTAACATTCAGTTCCTGTGAAAAACTGTTCAAATGGGCGGAGCATACGTGCATATTCATGAATATGGGTGTGGCTTTATTGACTGGATAATGTTCTGATCCAATTTGACTTCTGACCTGTAATGTCTGAATCATAATCATACACTGTTCGTTCGTTGGCCAGAGGAGAACTGAGCGACTTATCCTGGGTTCTCCCAAGGTTTTCTTCTCCATTCTGCCACTGATTGAGTTTTGGGTCATTGCCACTGTCGCCTTTTTCGCCTTTT
>JAPDVR010000010.1:44959299-44994299 GCA_026230005.1 Gila orcuttii
GGGTGAGGCCGCCGACCCTCATCCACGGCAAACCCCAATGCCATTCTTCCCGGACGTGAATGATGAGATCAGGGACCACTCGCTTATCTCATCTGCCTTTCCTCCCCTCGATGGGGCCGCTGCCCATGGGTACACTGGGGTTCCCCCGGCTGAACGCTCTGTTGCGATGCTATGTGTCCTCAGAGTGCTTCTTCTCGGCGCAATCCTAAGCAACCGCCCGTGGCCTGTAGTTTTTCGTCCATATCCCAGGTCGGCCTCTTCGGCGGTGCGGTTGAGGGCTGGCCCAACAGCTCTCAGCCGCCCATGAGCAGACTGACGTTGATTCTGTCCCGACGGCCCCGCCGTCCGCTCAGATCCCTCGGTCTGCCCACCACCCTGCCCGTTCACCCGGGCCGGCTCTGGGGGCCGCGGGCAGACACCACAGCCCTCTCTAGCCCCTCCCCCCGCTACACGCCGGGTTAAGCGGCGCTCTTGAGACGGGCTCCTCGGGGATGGAGCAGGCTGAGGTTGACTCTGTCCCGACGGCCCCGCCGTCCGCTCAGGTCCCTCGGTCTGCCCACCGCCGAGGGCACCCCCCCGCGGCTCCCACCCCGCCCGTTCACCCGGGCCGGCTCTGGAGGCCGCGGTCGGACGCCACAGCCCTCTCCAGCCCCGCCCCCCGCTACACGCCGGGTTAGGTGGCGCTCTTGAGAGGGGCTCCCCAGAGATGGGACTCAGTTCTTTCCAGGAGTTGGTAGCAGGACCACTCCTTTCCCCGGTGGAGGGCCGGGGAAGAATCCTTATTCGCAAAGAACTGACTCTCCCGTCTCTGAGCACACCGAGTTCTCGGACGTCCTCTAGCCGTGCTCTCCTCGTCCCCCTCTGTCCCAGAGGTGGTTGACACGGCGTGCCGTCCACGGACCGCTTCGCCCCTGTCCCCCTCTGTCGGCAGAACCCTGGCAGAGCAGGCCCCCGCGGGACGACCAGCCTGGTCCTCCCCTGGCCCCCTCTGCCAGGGCGCGGTTGCTAACTGTGCTCCCACACCGGACCGCTATGCCGTCCACGTCTGGGCCAGTTACTCCGCTTCGCTGCCCCTCCGGGCGGACGCCTGTCGTCCGCTTGATCCCGCTGGTCAGGTCCTGGGAGCCTGGCTAGAGCTTCCCCGTCTGTCCCGCTGGATCGCGCGCTCCGGCAGGCTCGGCTATGCGATTCAGTTCGCATGGTCTCCTCCCCGCTTCCGGGGAGTCCGCTCCACTTTGGTCGGTGGCAATGCCCCCGTCAGGAGAGCAGAGGTTGCACCCCTGGCGAAGGGTGCAATCGAGACTGTCCCTCCAGCCGAGATGAGGTCCGGCTTCTACAGCCCCTACTTCATTGTCCCCAAGAAAACCGGTGGGTTACGGCCAATCCTGGACTTGCGCGTGCTGAACCGCTCCCTTCACAGGCTGCCGTTCAAGATGCTCACCGCCAAACGCGTTTTCGAATGCGTGCGGCCCCAGGATTGGTTTGCAGCGATCGACCTGAAGGACGCCTACTTTCATGTCTCCATTCTTCCTCGCCACAGACCGTTCCTACGGTTTGCTTTCGAGGGGCAGGCATACCAGTACGCGGTTCGGGCTAGCCCTGTCTCCTCGCATCTTCACGAAGGTCGTTGAGGCTGCCCTTGTTCCCCTTCGGGAGCACGGGGTTCGCATCCTGAGTTATATCGACGACTGGCTGATCCTAGCTCACTCTCGAGATCAGGTTTGCGAACACAGGGACCTAGTGCTCCGGCACCTAGCTCGTCTGGGCCTTCGGGTCAACTGGGAGAAGAGCAAACTTTGCCCCGTGCAGAGGATCTCTTTTCTCGGTATGGACATCGACTCGGTCGCCATGTCCGCGCAGCTTACGAGCGAGCGCGCGCAGTCACTGCTGACTTGCCTGAGACAACTCGAGGGCAAGAGTGCGGTTCCACTGAAACTTTTTCAGAGGCTCCTGGGACATATGGCATCTGCAGCCACGGTCACGCCGCTCGGATTGCTTCATATGAGACCGCTGCAGCTTTGGCTTCGCGACCGAGTCCCGAGGTGGGCATGGCAACAAGGCACGCTCCGAGTACCAGTTACTCCGACCTGCCGTCAGTTCTTCACCCCGTGGTCGAACCTCAGTTTTCTCAGGGCGGGTGTCCCCCTGGAACGAGCTTCCCGGCATGTTGTTGTCTCGACAGATGCCTCCACCACGGGCTGGGGCGCCATGTCCAATGGCTCCGAGCCATTTTCATTCCCGGAGCGCTGAACTGTGCAGCCGACGAGCTCTCACAGCTTCAGCCCCTCCCTGGAGAATGGCGACTCCATCCCCAGTCGGTTCAGCTGATTTGGGACCAGTTCGGGGACGCACAGATAGATCTGTTTGCCTCTCACGACTCGACCCATTGCGCCCTGTATTTTTCCCTGACCGAGGGCACGCTCGGCACGGATGCACTGGCGCACAGCTGGCCGCCGGGCCGCAAATATGCGTTTCCCCCAGTGAGCCTTCTTGCGCAGACCTTGCGCAAGGTCAGGGAGGACGAGGAGCAGGTCATCCTGGTCGCGCCGTATTGGCCCAACCGGACCTGGTTCCCCGAACTTGTACTCCTCGCGACAGCACCTCCCTGGCCCATTCCTCTGAGGAAGGAGCTTCTTTCTCAGGGACGGGGCACCCTGTGGCACCCTCGCCCCGATCTCTGGAGCCTCCACGTGTGGCTCCTGGACGGCTCGAGGTAGGTTTGAGTACCCTTCCACCGGCGGTGGCGGCTACCATCACTTCCGCTAGAGCGTCGTCCACGAGACACGCCTATGCGTTGAAGTGGAACCTCTTCGTCGACTGGTGCTCTTCTCACCGAGAAGACCCCCGGGAATGCTCGATCAGCGTTGTGCTTTCCTTCTTTCAGCGAGGGTTGGAGCGAAGGCTGTCTCCCTCCACCCTTAAGGTCTATGTTGCCGCCATTGCCGCACATCATGACCCGGTCGAAGGTAAGTCGGTAGGGAAGCACGACCTGGTCTTCAGGTTCCTGAGAGGAGCGAGGAGACTATATCCTCCTCGCCTCCTCTCGTTCTCTCTTGGGACCTCTCAGTGGTTCTAACTGCCCTGAAGAATGCTCCCTTTGAGCCTCTGCAATCAGTCGAGCTAAGTTCCTGTCAATAAAGACAGCGCTCCTGGTTGCACTGGCCTCCATCAAGAGGGTAGGGGACCTGCACGCATTCTCCGTCGACGAAGCGTGCCTGGAATTCGGACCGGCCTTCTCTCACGTGATCCTGAGACCCCGGCCCGGATATGTGCCCAAGGTTCCTACCACTCCCTTTCGGGACCAGGTGGTGAACCTGCAAGCGCTGCCCCTGGAGGAGGCAGACCCAGCCTTGGCACTGCTCTGTCCAGTACGCGCTCTTCGCGCCTATGTAGACCGGACGCAGTGTTTCAGGACCTCAGACCAGCTCTTTGTCTGTTATGGTGGGAAGCTGAAGGAAAAGGCTCTCTCCAAGCAAAGGTTGTCTCACTGGTTAGTGGACGCCATTGCCTTGGCATACCAGCAGCAAGGTCGACCGTGCCCCCTTGGTGTGACGGGCCCACTCCACCCGGAGTGTGGCATCCTCTTGGGCTAGCGCATGGCGCCTTGCTAACAGACATCTGCAGAGCTGCAGGCTGGGCGACACCTAACACATTCGCAAGATTCTATAATCTCCGAGTGGAGCCAGTGTCCTCTCATGTACTCGCTTCAACTAGCTAGTACCGGACCCGCTCAGGTGTCTTCGCTTGCTCGCCATTCCACTCCACGGACCGGATACGTGCGATATTCTCCTCAGGTGAGCTTCTCCGAAAGCCCTGAGCTCCTCCAGCACTCCTGACGTCGGCGCCAGTGTCTCTTGCCTGCGTGTCGGCTAGGTGCCTCCCGTGTGCATGGTCCCTCCCTTGAGCGACCCCCACATGTGTATTTCCACTGTAAGCCTCTCTGAGCACGTGTCTTTCCCTTGGCAAGCCACCTTGCCACCCCTGGGGTTGAAATATTCCATCTGCGGCTGGACACCCCAGTGTTCTCCATATGTTTCCTTCGGGTCATATGTGTATTCTCTAAGTCCCCCCCCCTCTGGGTTGGCATTAATTGCATACTTCCCCTAGCTTGGGATATGCTTCCCAGTGTACCTTGGTATTCCTGTGTTAAATGGAGTCCTTCGTCCAGTCTATGACAGGGATCTCGATTTACGCAGGGCACTGGAAGACAGCTGAGAAGGTGGCGTGATTAGACTGGTAACCCCATTCGTCGTCATCCGACGTAACTCGGAGTGACAACGAAAGGGAACGTCTACGGTTACGTATGACGTCTTGGCTCCTCAGCGAAGAAACATAAACTGCTGTTGCGGACTTCCTCCTTTTATACCCACGAGGTGGGGCGGAGTTACGTCATGCAAATTCCGCAGACCCATGCCATTTCTTTGCCATTGGCTCGTTTTGTAATACTCGAAGTTGATAGGCTTTCTAAGCGAAACCCCATTCGTCGTCATCCGACGTAACGTCTCCGTTCCCTACTCAGGGAACGAGGGTTACATACGTAACCGTAGACGTTTCCATTTTGTATTTTTTGGTAAACAATTTGTGAATGTTTCTAGTCCCTGTACAGGTTTCCAGATTGTTGCAAATGTTTTTATTTTTACTTTTAAGGTTTTGGTTTCCTTTCCATAACCATAAATGTAAGCAGTGGTTCTCAGCCAATAAAAAGTAACTAAATTAATATGTTATTAGTAAAACAGTTAATATTAACATAATTATTAATAAAGTCATCTAACTTAATTAAAATGCTGAAAAAAGCAACAACATAAAATCAAGAAATCATCCTTTTTCCCCCATCAACAACTGTTTATCTTTGTTTCTGTTTTTAGAAAAAGATTAAAACAAGCAACTTTGTCAAAATTCTAGGAGAAATACTGAAGGAAATATCCATCACAAATGAAAATTGTGTTGGACAATGAGGGGCTTTTGAGTCATAAAGGTTGAGAATCAAATCACTGAACTAAAGTTTTTAGCATTAGGAATTGGTTCCCAAAAATAACCATACGGAAACCTAATGTTAGGGAACATGTGCATGTCTCTCACGTTGAAGGCGCAGGTTCAAATTGGACCATCATTTCTTGTCTCATGCGTCAATAAAAAGTGACAAACTAAACTAAAGTCGCTTTTCCACCGTCGGGCCAAACCATTCTTGTTGCTTAACCGTACGATGTGGTTTCTTTTCCCATCGTGATAACGGAGCTCTTTGAATGTAATACAAATGCATGTGAGAATTGCGGGCCGAGAACGGTTTGTAATCGCGCCGTGTCGTCCCAGGATCAAGTGTGAAATCCAGACTGCTGTTTTGATGTCGAACTCCCTCCCATCTGTTGCTTCTGCAGGTACGGGATGCACCGCAACACAAAGATCTGAAGGTCTGCAGATTTGCATTGCCGGCAGGTGCTCATCTAACACAGACAAAGCGGCATCAGATCCATAGCAAGAACTCCAGATTTATCCCGTTTAATCAATGCACGCCTGGAGAGCAGACGCCAGCTCGAATACGTCTCTGCGGTGTGCGCAGGCCTCGGGTCCCGAGTCAGCGGACGCTTCTGAATTAAAGCCGAGTGCGTGGATGGGTAAGAATTATGAGGCTGGATCTTGGAGAGACAGAACAGCCTCGATGGGCTTCTCACCAGCCAAGTAATAACCTGCAATCAGGCAATTATTCCCTCTTTGCAGTGTGCAGGTGAGCCGAGCTTCATCCCGCTAATGAACACCGAGAAACGGCTTACATTTCCCCGTAGGCCTCACACTTTACTCTTAATACGCCAGCTTTATGACGCTCAGATGTGTTTGTTAACTTAACTCTTAACTGTGTGCCGTTATGTCTGACCGCTGGGGAAGGCTGGAGCTTTGAGGAGAAAATAGGTGGCTTGAAAGCTGGCGTGTAAAATATGGATGTAAACCGACCTGTTATCACACTTCAGCCCACGGCCTGCAGCAAACAGAGCGGGGAGGGTTTCTCGTGCACGCGCACACACACACACACACAGACACACACATGCACGCACACAAAGAGCTCTCTCTTACAGATAAAGGTTCTTCTATGCACTTTTGCACTTTGGGTTCAGCTTATCAAGAACCATTTTTGCTGCATAGGGTTTTTGAGTCAGTTATATGATTCTTCTGGGAATAAAAAGCACTGGATGTTACATTACAGTTTCAAAAACATAAAAAAAAAATCTTGACAGACTCCAAACGTTTTAATGGTAGTTTATCGCCACTCTTCAATTGACTATTTTCTTGATGCATGTTATTGGTTTTACTTTGAATGATTTGTCAATGCATGCGTTCCAAAAAAAGAGTTTGTCTTTGTAATTTTTCATCAAAATATAATAACTTTTCCGCCGATGTCACCAAGTCATTTTTAAGCAATCCCAGCATTCATTTTGCATTTACATTTATGCATTCAGCAGAGGCTTTTATTCAATCAATTTCCAATAATTCAGCCATTTGAAAATAATTGGGATGAGCAATACCGCTTATTTTCAATTCAGTCTGAAATATTAAATGGAAAAACAAATATAGTCATAGCTAATAATATCACCTTTTTAATTCAAAGATTATAATAAGCATTACTATTTTTATAAATGCTAAATTAATTTAGTAAAAAATACACTCAATAATGAGCCTCTAAACCATCAATGTTTCTTACAATGCTATTGACATTGCGGAAGTATAATAATTTCATATTATAAACTAAAAAATGCAAAGTTTAAGGTTTGCTCCAGGTGATTGGGTCAAAACTGTTGACCTCTAGTATGACATGACGCCATGTGACCTTTGTAATCCAATCAGAGTGAAGTGTTTCATGTTCAATCATAGCACAGATTCTTCTGTTTCCATCCCTGCTGAACACTGCACTGATAGTTGGTTGTTTAATCATTGAGTCCCTGCCGGACATAACGTCTTCTGATGAAATGTGTGATTGCACCGTGAACACAAAGGTGTCCGTAGGAACATGTTTTCCACCTGGAGCCATTTCCCACCTCCATCGTCTTGTCAGTGTCAAGAGGTGTGACATCTGATTTAAATTAGTGTGTAAGATGCCACTTTGAATATGAACTATGATGTGTAAACTTGCGCTGGCCTCAGGGTTTAAAGTCAGCGTGGCTCTGGTGTCCTTTATGCCTTTCATCTGCTACCAATCATGTGGAGAAACTGTATATAAATACATGCATTTAGCGTGAGACGCGTTTCTAAATGTGATGAATTTAAATTCATGTGCATATTATTTCCATTTCGCAAAAATGGTTAAACTTAAGATGCAAATGCACAATAATTTCAAGGTAAAATATGTGACAATAACATCATGACCTGACATGTTAACACTTAGATTGTGCCTTTGTTCTTCTTTATTGTCTCTAATTTAATCTGTCGTGCTGCTTTAGATTTGTGGACAAAGCTATATGCAGTTTAGATTTTATATACTAAAACTTTTTGGGACACAATTCATACAAAAAAAGTACTTGTTTTCATATAAATTGGCCAGAAATATGACTTGCTTGTACCCATCAAGTAATATTAGGTAGTAAACTGCATGCAATTGAAAAATGTTTGAAGTGTGTGTCTTGTGCTACAAAAACCTTAAGCATTATGATGAAATTAACTCTATAAATCTTATACTGGGTCTCATTTGATTTGCAAGGCCTTAAATTATGATAATTATGATGGAAAATTTGCTGATAAACCTGTGACACTCAATCTCCTGCACTCCTTCTGTCTCTGATTGATAGTTTAGAGTTTATTATCCAGTAAAAGTCTTTCAGTATGATTGTACAAACGTCCTCCTTCAGCTCGAGCTTCACGAGTCTTTCTGGGTCAAATCTGCTCTGATTTTATCAAGGAAACGCAAGAATAAGTTAGTAATATTTCAAGATGAAGACTTACTGTACTGAAGCAGGTTCACTTGATTATCCATACATTATTTTTTAGAAAAATCATGCATCTTAAATATGATCATCAGGCTCAATTATCATTGTATTGCATTGCATAATATGTTTTAAAACTACAGAGCTTTGATTATAAAACTGAGCATTTAAATATCATCTTACTAAGACATTGACAGATATTGATATTTATATGCATTTTATGCCAGTATCTGCTGTACTATTATAAAGCTCCCACTGATTCATATTACAAGCATCAAAATTTAATTTTACTTTTTGGCCATATAAATATCAGCATCTGCAGCAAATTGCATATTTTTGCTCTCAATTGGCCTTTTTTTGTCCTCCATATTCTCGCTATATCATACTATATAAACTATAAAAGCTTCATGTATTAAATATGACTTTACAAAGTAAATGAGCTCAAATAGATGCTTATGATTGATTGGGCTCAGATGTAATCAAAGTCTCGCTCCAATCAAGTGACCAAAGTTTGCAACGCTGAAATGCTTTTTCAACAACATCAAATTTCATAGTCATAGCCAAACTCCAGAATTATGTAAACAAGCTTCATTATGATGAGTGATGTCAGTAATATCGTGAGAGGCTGCGTCAGGTTTGCTTTGGTGTCGTGTGTGTGTGTGTGTGATGGGGTCCTCGGGGTGTGATGCTGCGGGAGCTTCTAATCTTCAGCACTGCTAACATGAGCAGAAACTGTGGTGAGCTCAGCCCTCCTGCTCACTCACGGCCGCTTCGGGCCTCTGGGACGTGAGGAAATATATCTCTAGCGCTCGCTCCGAACGCCGCATGCCTGCCACCAATCTGCTGAAGCTATGCAACAGAGCTTATTGAACTTTGCATGCAATATACGATATCCAGGTCGCTGTGGGATTCAGAATTGGCTTCATTTCTTTGGTGCTTTTTTTCTGCTGATGACACTGGCTTGTTTGTTTGAAATGTGTCCTTTTCCTCCAGGGACTGGAAAGTGCTGATGAACCCTGGCGTACGGAGAGCCTGACGGGACGGTGGGAAGGAGGGATGAAAAGAGAGATGGAGAGAGATCTTCAGATCTCAGCACTAAGGCAGTATGGTAAGTAATGTGGACGAGCGCTTTGTTTTTGACTCATTAGACTTCTCACTATAGAAAACGACTGTTTTTTTATGTCTATGCGTGTTTGATGTCTGTTGATATCTGTGCATTGCACCTGACCTATGATGTCATCGACTGCATTAATATTTATATTTTACATCTACCCATTGTTTTCAGTTTAGAATATAGACAAATGTTGTATGCAAAATGTTGTATTGGTCAATCAAGACTTACTCGTCTGTATTTATTGAAAGATTTCTGTAAGATTTTATAGGCTATAAAGCACATTTTATTGGAATGTCCTTCTTTAAAAGATATCAGGCTTATGGTTTTATTCATAAAAGTCGTCTCCTGGGAAAATGTTTGATTTTCTGTCAAATATCAGACTGAAAGAGCATATATAATTGCCATACTTTTTATATTGTTGTAAGATACATTTTTATACAGAAGTTTTTTGTTATTATGGTTATTTTAATTCCTACTACTATAAGTTGTCCATGAAAATAGCCTTTGCTGCCGATTTAGAGTTAAATAAATAAATAACTATATTCTTTGCAGACCCCTTTATCTAACTACATTTTTAATCTATAGATAAGACACTGCAAAAATGCTTAAATTTTAACAATCTTAATATTTTTGTTTTGTCTTTTATTAAAACAAATATCTAAACATCCTTGACACAAGATAAAGTTCTTACCCCATTGGCAAATATGGCCAGACATATGCTTAAGTCCCACTAAAGTTCCTTAAAACACGCAGCATTATTCAATGTGTTGATGTAATTTCCACTGAAACAGGAAGACAGGGCGGGGCTTATCAAACAGCTCCTCCCCTTTTAAAAAAAGAGCCGTTGAGCTCGGTAAAGCCACAGTTTCCTCCTAATCTCCATATCGCTGTAAAATACAGCATTCTGTGCAGAACTCAAATGTGTCCAATACTTTTTCTGGTCTGCGGGACTCGATCACATGATCCGCTCTGTGTTTCGTGTCTCTGGACCGAAGCTGTGGCGGTTCACGTGACTCTAACGTGAAACCAGACTTCATTCGCCTCAATGGAAAGCATATTTACACAGTCTGAATCGTTCCCTATCCCCTATATAGTGCACTATGTGCCATTCAACATGAAGAAAATAGTAAATGTGTGAATGTGTAAATGTGACTGATTTCAGCCACAGCTTCTATTTATAATGTAGGGGCGGAGCTTCAGACTCTAGAGAGCATTTGATTGGACAGAAAATCTGATGAGAAACTGAAGTGCAGAGTGATACCATTGATCGATATTGGCGGGAAGTGAGAGACTATGTTTTGAATGCTTATATCTTCTAAATGCAAATTTTGGCACAGTAAGGCTAACATATTCATACTAAAAGCCAAAAAACTTCAGTTTTGATTTCATGGGGACTTTAAAGCATATAATAATAATTTGCTAATGTAGCAGGGGAAAAAAACCTAATTCAACATAATTATATTCTCTGACAACAGGTTTTAATATTTTGTGCAGTTTAAGGCAAGAAACAAGAAAAAAAAATACTACTAAAAAAAAATATAAGATTTTTCATAAAGGTTTCCCAGGAATCAAACATCACCAATTACCAAGTACAGGAACCTTGATCACCTAAGACCGGTTTCTACCAGTTCGCTGGCTGACTGATCCACTGACATATCCAAAAACGATAAGAGTATTTATCAATATTTTCCACTAATTCCTTTGTTTTCTGCACAGTTGTGCCCCACAAATACTAAAATAGCATGCAAAAACAGAACGAAATGCAGTCAGAATAACCAGAATATGCTGCAAAACTGTCAAACTCTGGCTAAGATATTGCCGGGTTATGATCTTTCAGTGGTCAATATTTGAGCGATAGCTTTCCACAGTTAATGAGATTTTCCTTAGGCAACACCTTCACCGAGAGTAGCAGTGACCTCTGAGGTCAAGGCCAGACCCCTGACCTCTCCAAGTCAGAGGTCTCGGCCAATTGCAATCGACGTGTGAACAGACGGAAAACTGTGATGGTCTGCAGATAAACTCCCTGTTCAGCTCATTATATCCTGATAGGCTTTGTCCTAAACAAACCTGTGCTTTCAGCATTGTTATTTTCTTACAAATAACTATACAAGTATGAGCAAAAACATCACGATTTCTTTTTCTCATGAGTCCGTGAATATTCTGTGAATTTGTGTGTCTGTATATGTACAGTATAAATGTGGTTGTTTTGGGTGGTTGCTAGGGAGTTGCTACCAGAAGTTTGTGATGGTACACTGGATGGTTTGTAGGGCATTGCAAGGTGTTGCTAAAGTGTTCTGTGTGATTGCTAGGTGGTTGTTAGGGAGTTTTGGGTGGTTGTTACTTGTTTGGGAGATTTGGGTGGTTGCTTCTAGGGAGTTGCTACTAGGTGTTTGTGATGGTGCTCTGGGTGGTTTGTAGGGCATTGCAATGTGTTGCTTAAGTGTTCTGTGTGATTGCTAGGTGGTTGCTAGGGAGCTTTGGGTGGTTGCTAGGGAGTTGCTACCAGGTGTTTGTGATGGTGCACTAGGTGGATTGTAGGGCATTGCAGGGAGTTGCTAAAGTGTTCTGTGTGATTGCTAGGTGGTTGATAGGGAGTTTTGGGTGGTTGTTCGGGAGATTTGGGTGGTTGCTAGGTGGTTGCTAGGGAGTTGCTACTAGGTGTTTGCAATGGTGACCTAGGTGGTTTGTAGGGCTTTGCAAGGTGTTTACTAAAGTACAGGTGAAACTCTAAAAATTAGAATATCGTGCAACAGTTCATATATTTCAGTAAATCAAATTAAAAGGTGAAACTTATATATTTAGTATATATAACTATATACGGTAACACTTTATTTTACAGTGTCCTTGTTACATATGTTACATGTAATTACCATAGTAATAACATTAAATTATGCCTAATTACATGCAATTAACCCTCAACCAAATCCTAATCCTACCCTAACCCTATAGTAAGTACATGTAGTTAATTAATATTACACTGTACTTAAATATTTAATTACACTGTAACAATGACACCTTAAAATAAAGTGTAACCCTATATACATTTACATATGCATGATTATACTTTTCAGATGGCCGACATTTCTGTATTTAAAATCCTTTTTTTGATTTCATGTAATATTCTAATTTTCTGAGATTTTGAATTTGGGGTTTTCATAAGCTGTAAACTTTTGCACGATATTCAAAGTTTTTAGAGTTTCACCTGTATGCTGTGATTGCTAGGTGATTCCTGGAGAGTTTTGGGTGGTTGCTAGGGAGTTGTTACTAGGTGTTTGTGATGTGTACTGGGGGGTTTGTAGGGCATTGCAAGGTGCTGCTAAAGTGTTCTGTGTGATTGCTGGGTGGTTTTGGGTGGTTGCTAGGGAACTTTGGGTGGTTGTTAGGGAATTGCTTGGGAGCTTTGGGTGGTTGCTAGGGAGTAGCTACTAGGTGTTTGTGATGGTGTACTGGGTGGTTTGTAGGGCATTGCAAGGTGTTGCTAAAATGTTCTGTGTGATTGCTATGTGGTTTTTAGGGAGTTTTGAGTGGTTGCTATGTGGTTTCCAGGGCATTGGAAGGTGGTTGCATTATATCCTTACAGGATTTTAAACCTGTGCTTTGAGCATTGTCATATTTTTTGTTTTCTTACAAGTAATTTCACAAGTATGAGCAACAACATCTCCATTTTTTTCTGTATATGAGTCTGTGAATATCCTGTGAATGTGTGTGTGTGTGTGTCAATTTGTTTGTGTTTGCGTTGGCGCGTGTGTGCTTGCAGCGTTTGTATGTGCCCAAATGTACGAGAGGAAGGTGGAGGTGAAAAGCAGGATTAGAGGAGGCCGAAATATTTTGAGGATAGACTGCGAGGCTGAGCGATTCACCAGCCAACAATCTCAGCTTCACACATCAGTTGACTGCAGCTCAACGGCCGGCTTAAGAGGACATCTTTGCTTGGCTACACAGACATCGACTCTTAAAAGGCTGCAGATCAGAGAACAGGCAAGCTAAAAATAATGGTCACTTTCAAAGGAAAACAAGCAATTGCCTCCCTTGTTTTTTACTTAAAGGGACAGTTCACACAAAAAAATAATATTCTGTCATCATTTACTCATGTTGTTCCAGACCTGTATGAGTTTCTTTCTTCTGTTGAACACAAAATAAGATATATTAAAGAATTATGGGAATCAAACCGTTGACGGTCCCCATTGACTTCCATAGGAAATAAAATAGTATGGAAGTCAATGGCTACCGTCAACTGTCTGGTTACAGACATTCTTTAAAATATCTTCTTTTGTGTTGAGCAGAAGAAAGAAACTCATGTGAGGTACTCAAGGTGAGTGAATTTCATTTTTGGCTGAAACTGTTGTTTATGCCATTGTTGAGCTGGGTATTCTAGTCTTTAGACATGGCTTATTTTCTATTCTCAACCTGTGCATGTGTGATTTGAAGGTGAACGTGCACCAAAAACGGATTTTTTTCTATAATAAGATTATGTAAGACATATGTCTTCTATATCAGGGACACTCAACTAGTTTGTCTTATATATGTGGACATCAAGTGGCGGCCAAAGAGAGAATCAAAATTGCTCATCATTTTGCAAACTAAAATTAGACATCAAAACAAAAATCATTAATTTACATTTTTTTATTGTTCATGGTTTTTGAAAATGAGGCTTGGATGCAACCTGTACATGTTGGCTTCGAAGGTGAACTTGCACCAAAAACTGATTTTTTCGATAAGATTATGTATGACTTTTGTATTTTTTTCTTCTGTTGAACACAAAAGAAGATATTTTTGGGGAATCAAACTGCTGACGGTCCCCATTGACTTCCATAGTAAAAAATGATGTCACTGTTGAGTTGTTGAGCACCTCAAGTCTCTAATATTCTAGTCTTTAGACGTGGCTTGTTTTCTATTCTTATTTATCTATTTTTCTGTACACCAGGTGAAGGCCTTTATCACCTAGTAAATTAACCTAGGACTGTATGTGCAAAAGTTTAACAAGTATTAATTTGTACTTGTTTTGTAGTGAAATTGTCTGCATGCAGTTAAATACTGATGACGCCTATCGTTTACAGGTAAATGCTTCGCATCGTTTCAAACTCAAATGTCCGTCATACTGTAAGAATTGCTTCTCACGGTGTGTTTGTTTCTTTCAGCTTTACTGTGAATGGTTGAATGTAGCCTGGACAATGAAGACGCCTCGTTCCCTGAGAAGACAAAAGGTCACATGCACACTTTTCCCCAGTGTGCTTATGAAAAAACAAAAACCCTCTGTGACACAGATGGCGATGCCAGATCCATCGCAGGTGCCCTACGCTCCGGCCGAACAAAGACATTCCCAGCTCGGGGAACACGGCTTTGTGTTGTGTTGTGCTGAAATGTCTGCATCAAGCCAACACAATCAATAGCGCAGAACAATGTCACGCATTAACCCTGACAATTTACCTCCTTAAGATTTCGACAGCGCTCACCTGCGTGACAATTAAACGCTTAACAAACGATCCCCCGATTCTTGGGCTGTGAAAAAATCCTGATTGTGGCACCTTTAAGTCCTTTTCACAGGAAGCGTCTCAGAAACATGAATGCCCTTTTAACGATTTCCTGCTTCATTCAGGCCCTATTCAGCAGCACAAGTGTGTGTGGAGTTCATTTCCCTGCTGTTTCAGCTCTACTCAAGAGCTCTCCAACGTAAATGACCCTGAAGTAGTCATTCATCGCCTCAATAGCCTGGCCGCGGCACCTCAAGAAACTCACCGCGTGCTCGAGCGACAATAAAACCCGCAGCTCTCGTTTCTTTTCGCCCTTGAAAGGGAAGAGAACGCTATCTTCGATCAACAATTGGGCAATTAATCACAGTGGCTCGGGATACGGACTTCCCTGGCACAAGGAAAAGGCCAAATGTGAAGTAAAAGCCTGAGTGTTTATGAGGGCGAAGTCCAGCAGCTATGATTTTTAACAGGGAAGGATTTATTATTCCCAAAATCGAGAGAAAAAAAAATAGGCGGAGTGGGTGTGGAGCTTCAGGCAGAAGCTATTCTCATCATTTGGAGAAAGGATTTCTCTCTGTGTCTTTTTTTTTTTTTTTGGAATCTAGATTTAATTTAGTTGCCGATGTCGCTATCAGTGGCGAACAAGCTGGCAGCGCCAGCGGTCTGACGGTCCCTGATAAGCCCAGTGCTCCCAGCTAAGCCTGATTAGTGTTGGCCCCTAAAAGGCTTTGTTATGAGAGGCAAATAGACTGTGGAACAGCAGCCTGGGACCTCACTGATATCAACAATCACAGAGCGAACCCTAACCCCCACCCCGCTGGCTTTCCAAAGCACTAGTCTGAGGAATACCATCTGTGCGCGCGAGACGGAAGAAGGAGCGAGAGATTTTTGTCTTCTCTATCAGAGGCTCTCGACTGGTTTGGCTTCAGGACTCAGATTATATGTTGGACATCAAGTGGCAGTATCAAAATTGCATCGTTCAGCAAACTAAAATGTCTTTAAAATCAGACATCAAAACAAAGATCATTCATTTATTTTAATACTGTTTATGGTTTTTGAGAATGAGGGAACCTGTGCATGTTGGCATTGAAGGTGAACATGCACCAAAAAGATTATGTAAGACTTATGTCTTCTATATCAGGGACACTCAACTAGTTTGTCTTACACATTAGTGAACATCAAGTGGGGGCCAAAGAGAGTATCAGAATTGTACATCGTTCAGCAAACTAAAATTTTTTTAAAATTAGACATAAAAACATAAATCATTTATTATTTTTTGAGAATGAGAATGAGGCTTGAATGCAACCTGTGCATGTTGGCATTAAAGGTGAACTTGCACCAAAAACCTGGTGACTTTTGTCTTCTATATCAGAGACAATCAACTAGTTTGTCTTATTTATAAGTAGACATCAAGTGGCGGCCCAAGAGTATCAAAATTGCTCATCGTTCAGCAAACTAAATGTTCTTTTGTATTTTATTTTGTATTTTTTGTAGTTGTTGAGCACAAGGTTTGCATGTAATGTGTGCATTTTGCATGGAAGGTGCATCAAAATACAGAGTTTTATCTATAAGAAGGTTAAAGAAGATTTTTGTCTTCTAATTCAGGGGCAAAATAAAATGCATTAATTGGTTTATTATTAGCTTCTAAATGTTCTCGACCATGTTTTATACTCATTGCAAGAGAATAATGAGTACTTTGTTCATAGTTTTTGAGAACAAGGCTTGCAACCTGTGCATTTTGGCATGGAAGGTGAGCTTGCACCAAAATATAGTTTTTCATTTTCTTCGATATTAAACTTATAGATATTTTAGTCTTCTACTGTATATCAGGGGATCTCAACTGGTTTGGCTTCAGGACTTTTGTATTGGACATCAATTGTAGGCCCAATACAGTATTGTTCTAAACTAAAATGTTTATTATAACACATTTTCACTTCAATGTTCCATAAAAAAACAAAAAAACAAACATTGTCCATTTTGATTTATTGGAAACTTTGTATTCATCTTCCTATCCTAACTATGCATGATTATATCTTTAGTTGCATGTTGTTATTTGCTTTTAGCATCTAGAAGCCACTAGTTAAGAACCAGTGTTTGATATGCATGAGGAAAAGCATGTGATTTATTAGGCATTTAAAAATGCTGTAGCTTCTAAAAAAACACAAAGCAAAATGAACAAAACAAAGAAACGACACCTTCCAGTCCTACAGCAAACCTTCCATCGGTCTGTAAAGTGCAGAATAAAAGCAAGCGTGTGTGCAGACAGGAGCGCTGCGAATGACTGCGGGCTGTAATATATTCCTGAGACCCTCTTTACACACTCTACAGGTTTTCTTTGTTCCCCCAGACAGAGATGAATCCCCCTCCTCTCCGGGACCCTCACACACACACACACACACACACACCCTCCCGAACTCGGGGCTGCTGGTGGGGACGCCTTTGTTCACTTCCCTCCATTATGTGAGCCATTACCACGGTGCTGCGTATTTAAATGCGCATATTGATGACCTTAAATAAAGAAAATATTAATGAAAGTATAACAAAGACAGAGTGAAAGAAGTTGTGAATGATTTTTTTTTTCCGAGAGAGAGAGGTGAAAAAGTTATTCTGGATATTCTTCGGCGCTGCTCACAAAGGGGAAATGAGCTGTTTGGAATATTTTAAATTTAATAAGGCCATGAGGTTTTACAGGGAAATATGTATTATTGAATCTGCATAAACAAATATGAATGGATAAGTAAAGCCTGAAAACTTTAGTTAGAAAAATGGGCAATGCATTTGTGGATTCACATCTTGATGATATTTTATCAGCCTTGACTGCGTTTTGTTTTATTTTTTCAGGTTTTGGAATTATTTTCTTCCCTCTAAGGAATATTTCAGAATAAATACAGGACTGTTTATTGACACTGTTAATAATTTGTCCTCGTCCCTCATAGATTGTGTTTACAGTCATGCACTTACAATGGGCATCTATGGGAGGCAAGTGCTTATATGGATTTTACCATACAAAATGTAGTGTTGTAAAGTGTCTAAATCACCCTGAACATAATGTTAATATTAAATAGTAAGTCTAGTCTTTAAGTGGCTATACTTTAGTGTGTATTGTGACACGTATGCTCATGCATTACCCCATAGACTTCCATCATAAGTGCATTACATTATGTAATGCACTTCAGTATATAAATAAACTGAAGTTGACCAATTTAGTGCGATAATAGAAATAGTTTAACTAGTGTTGAAACAGCAACTTTCTTTTAATTGGGAACCATGTGCAAATGTGCTTTATTGTGTGTTCCTGTTGCTGTCTTACTATCTCTCTCTCTCTCTGTTTGTGTTTGTTGAAGTTTTTAAGGGGAAAAATAGCGACACCGTGAACACAAAGCTGTCGTTCCCAGGTGAGAATGACACAAACAATCAAAGTCTAACATGTTTTCTGTCTTTTTACTCTTTCTCCCTTTTCTGTAATAGCATATTCTTCTTTCTACTTCTTGAATCTTATGCAATGATTACCGTTTCTACATTGTTGTCAGGTGACCTCATTATGTTGCACATTTAATACAGTAATTGATGACCAGTTCTCCAGTATCTTAGAAATAGCAACAGTTATTTTGTTTATTTTTATCCCGTTTTGTATAAAAATCTCTTAACTTTACTAAAACGGAACTAAAACTATTATTGTTTGTTGCAACGTATTTTTTTTATCAATTAAAATACTGAAATTGCTAAAAATTGAAATAAAAAATCTGACTAAACTAATAAAACTGACAAAAGCACAACTTAAACTAAAATTAAAACAGAAAAAAAAATGCTAATTCACAATATTGATAAATACTTTGATAGTATATAAATAATACTAAAATAACACTGGATTAGCACTACTCTGACTTCTCTTTCACAATGCATTTGAAAGTCCCTTTTATGCATGTTTTAATTGCATTCAAGCAATATATTTTAGGGCTATATATGCATCCTCTGGGGAACAAACCCCGGATCTTGTGTTTTCTAGCCGTATATTCTACAGGTTGAGCTAGAGAAGACGTGTTGCATGCTCTCAAACTCTGTTTGATCTGACAGGCTCACTGGCCTTGGCAGCAATGAGGACTTTCAATGACCGGAGCCAATTAGGAAAGAGCCTCAGTGCTGAAGTGTCACACTTTTTGCAACATTCTCCAGTGTGTTTACAGTCTGCTTCTGACATGCATTAATTCCCAGGTGAGGATCTGCCCCCCCCTTGTGCATGTCTAACCCAAAACCCAGACCTCCGCAGGGGCCTTGGGATCCAGGCTCCCCGTGGGACACAAACACAGATGCCGGCAGTGGTTTATTCCCAAGTAAGACTCACAGCAGTGCACTATCCAGCCATAACACACACACACACACACTCTGGGGAACGTAAGAGCATCGTGAGCCATTGTGGGTCAGAGTGGAAGTAGATCACGGTCCACTGGATGTGCTTTCACTCTGTTTGTAGATGCGAACACTTGCACTGGGTTGTGAACACAAGATTCACAACAGCTTCTTTAAAGGTTATTATTATGCTTTCTGAAAAGGTATTAAAACTCCAGTTAGACGTTTAGACGTTCATCCATACTAGTCCAGTCATTTTATGAAAAAAGGTTGAACAAAATGCAACAGAAACAAACTCAACTGATTTTGTATCCTCAATATGTCCTGAGTAAGGAAAAAAAAGCCCCGAAGAATCCCATTAGGGGAAAGTTTCGAAAAAGACCCAAATATAGCCTATTCATATGCATATTCATTCTCTTTCTCACGTGAATAGGGTAAAAATTTTAACCTTTAAATATCATGATGAAAATTACTGAGTTGATTACTTACATCAAGATAAACAAAAAATGTATTACAAGTTTTTTGAAATTGTTTGTTAACATGGACAAACGGTGCATAATCTAATTACAAATGTGCTAATTTTCCTAAATACCACAAGAAAATTTAAACATTGGCTATAGCAGGTGAAAATGTCTTGTTGAATCTTGTTGACATATAACAGTAAAAGACTTAATGTTAAGGTCTGAATGGAACACATTTAGGCTACCCATGAACATTAATACATAGAGGCAGGAAGAACTTATTGCAGAGATGGGGTTTGGGCTTTGAGTGCATTGTGTACGTAACTAGATTTTTTGATCCAGACACTTTTTATTTCACCTACCTTTTGTCTTCTGCATTCTCCGAGTCCTTACCCATATCTCCTGTTCTTCCCTCAGATTTATCCCCCAGAAACAGTCCCACTGACCCAGCCCCATACCCCATAGTGACAGTTTTAGTTTAGTTTAGTTTATGGTGCATGGTTGATTAATAATTAAGTAAAATCAATTAATTGTTTGTTTGTTTTATTTTTTTTATTTTAAAAATTAATCTTTACATTTTTATTTATTTTTAATGTAGGTTCCATCCAACAAAAATGTGCATATGAGATACGATACCGTAGTTTTTTAAGTGTTAGTCAGTGATAACACACATGAAGTGCGGGTCTAAATGATCTCTGATTAATTAACTGCACACCACAGGTGTCTTCCAAACAAGTTGATATAAGTTGATATAACACACAATACATTTTAATTACATTCTTTTATTCATTTGTGCACCATCTTTAAACATTGAGCTAGTTCAAACAGGTGATCATTTTTGGGCGATTTTCATGGTTTCTCAGGTGTATTAATGCCAGATCTCCATGACGACCGTATGAGAGGTGTGAGAATGTTCTAGAGGGAACCAACAGGTCGTAATGACGATTGGGTCTCTCTCTCTCTCTCTCTCTCTCTCTCTCTCTCTCTCTCTCTCTCTCTCTCTCTCTCTCTCTCTCTCTCTCTCTCTCTCTCTCTCTGTCTCTCTCTCTCTCTGTCTCTCTGTCTCTCTGTACTCCTGAGGCCGTTTCAGACACTTGCTGTCGTGAGCCGCACACTTCTTCAAATCTTCAATTCTTGATCTTCAATTCTATTCTGAGAACAGCTGTTGTAGTTTAGTTTAGATTTATTAAAGAGAACTTGATCTCTAATCCTGATCCAGAACTGCTTCACATATAAGGCTTTCACACTGACAGTAGTCGGAAACACTCATTTTCAACGACAACTGAAAGTTTGAGGCGTCATGAGCAACTGCTGCATCGCAACTAGTGGAGCAGAGATTAATGTAAAGTTTACTGTGACATATCTGCTTTCTGAAAGAAAAAATGTGAATTACTTTATAATTTATGGTGAAAATCAATATTGACAATACATGTGTGTACTATTTCAGTTAAATATTCTTAAAAAAATATATACACAAAATAAAAAAAAAATCGTATAGAAATATTAGCCATATTTAATAAAATGTTGAAATACTTTATATATACACCTATATATATATATATATATATATGTGTGTGTGTCATAGGCGGCCTTACCTATGTTTCACCCGTTTCAATTGAAACGGGCCCCGCCCTCCAAGGGGGCCCCCAAAACACCGGCAAAAATCCTATTCATTTTCTCCATAGGATATTGATTTTCAGCCATAATGTCTAAACCATCCGAGGTAGACTGACTACAAGCTATGAGATTGTGAAACGAAAATTTCTGCTCCTATAAAAACCACAAGTCAGTATGAAATCAACATTGTTTTCAGAAAAACGTGTTTTATTTGCGATCTTCTGGAGAAATACGCTTTTACTGTCTATGGAAATACTATACTACCCACAATCCTAAGCATAACACTGAGGTCTCTGATTGGTCAAACTCGCGGTTACCATGGCGACGTGTACCTCCCCCGAGAACGGCTTAAGTGATCTGAAGCATAATACCGGTAGTTTATTTGTTTATAAATTGGCCTTTTTTGCCGTTAAGTTAAAATGTTATTTTGAGCAGGAAAAGAATTTTAAGAGGAAAATGAAACGTAGCCTACATATGCCAGTGGTGCTGAAAAACGAAAAAGATATTGGACAACAAAAGAAACGCTTTATTCAGTCTACCAAAAGTGACCTCTTTCTTTGGTCCAGGCGAGATGACAAAATCGCTGGACAAAGATGATCTTATCAGGGCATTCTCAGCACTCAAACATAGAAGGGTGGATTTCTAAAAAGGGCTCAGGTCAAATCTACGCCCGCCGCCCGGTGAGCTCAGCTGTCCACGGACGCGGAGCCCATCATTGTAACTTTATTTATGTTCGGTTCAGTGTCAGTCTGAGCCAGACACGTTTTCTTCTTTGCTTTTGTTAATAATTGAAGTTGAGTGGATGTTTGAGCTGTTTATTTTCTGTCAGCCCAGACAGCTGAAAATATACTGCGCTAATCAAATTAGTTGTCCGTGAAAGCGCGAGGCTTATTCCAATGTAAAACGCTGTATAATTTTATATAGTTTTAATCAAATAAGGTTGGATAACTTCTATGTTGAGCTGCCTGTTCTTGAAGCTGAAAGTGCACGTAATAAAATAATATACCATTGATGCAAACCAACAGGAATCCTTGCTTTTTCTGCTCTATTATGTTTATGTTTTATATGAGTAGGGCCCCATATTAGTTATTGAAACGGGCCCCCGAATCGATAAGGCCGCCACTGGTGTGTGTGTGTATATATGTTGCAACATTGAGAGTATTGTATTGATCCTAAAAAACTTCTTGAAACTTGAAACTAAAAAAGTTTTAAAGAAACCCTGGCCTGTCAGAAACACTGCAAACTCAACTTCAGTTTGACATCATCCATCTTGGTATTATCACCTGCAACACACTCACTTTTATAATCCCTATTAAAACACTCACTGAAACCGAGGGGGTCATTACCGGTTTCCGTCGCGTCCCGCACAAAGACTTCAGCGATTGAGGAAATCTTCAAAGCCTCACAGACGCAGCGAGGATGAAAAGAACTCGCCTCGAACCCCGCGACGCGCCGGCCTGATGTACACGTTTGTTTAATTGAACGAGCCGAAAGAACAAAGAGTAGATCAATTGTTGATTTTAATAAGACATTGTTCACGGGTCCCATCATATTTAATTTGATGGCAGAGGGGGGGTCGTCTAAAGATGAGCGCGCTCGTCCCGTAATGAGCCATTATGCCCGGCCCTCCTGGGCAGAAACTAATTGGCGCAGGATTAGCATTGAAGAAACTGGGCGACCCTGAGCTCTCCGCTTTGCTTTCTGTGTATCAATGACCAGCTAAGTGCCCAGAACGCATCGGGTGCCCAATTTGGACCTAACCAGCCCCAGCGAACTCCTTCGACTTCTCACAATTCATTTGCGAAGGTTTTCATAAGTTTGTAATCTGTCCGAGTGATAATCTCTCACGGCCAATGGCACGAATGTAACCTGCTAATTCAGGCATGCTGTATGAGACGCAGTAACACTGAAGAAACACACTCTTCAACAGGTTCTTCACTGCGGGCAAAATGGACTTTCAAGAAAGCATGGCTGTCGATACAGTAGAAAGGTGGATCAAATGTTGAAGTCACTGCTTCCTGACTAGAAAGGCTGTTGTTTTGCCAAATAGGTTGGAAAACTACAACACCCATAATGCACTGGGCATGTTGCCTTCCAAGGCCACTCCCACTATTCTGCTCTGGTTACGCGTACCAGAGTCAAGTACCACCTTGCTTTAGTAGGAAAACTTCTAAGCAATGTTTAAGTCATAGTGGTGTTGACTTGTATCCACATTATTCCTACGCCCCATGAAGCTTTGCCCGAATTATGGGTGTAACTTCCGTTAAGCGGTAAACAATCAGTGAAAGACTAGCTCTATGGACGCAATAAAATATATATTTTTAAACTATGTACAATGACATTACATTATTCTACTCACCCTTCAACCATTGAACATTAAAAGGACATTTAAAAGTGTAAAAGCATCAACAGACATGAAAAACCCCAAAAGCGTGAATCTTTCCACAGCAAAATCGGACGGTTAAATGGTAATCTGTAGGCTATTGTGTAACATACGTTGCCTTAATAAAAATATATATTTTCTTCAGCATTGCGTGATACTATTTCAAAGTGATTTCAGTCATTTTGACAGATAATAAATTGTATTTACCTGTGAAAACAAACCTGGAAAGAGACGTGAGGATTTGGGGAGAAAAAAAAGAGAGATTCTTCGTGCATTCCAGTGAATTATTAATGATATATGGTAAATTAAATCGGGAGAACAGACCACAAATGTGCAGTATATGTTGACCTTTTTCATACTATTACAGCGGAATGCAAAAGGAAAAAAGAAAATAATCATGAGGAAAAGAATGCAGAGACTGAAAAGAGCTCTTGCCATAGATATTCTTGAAAAATCATTTACTTTGATTTACTTTGAAGTTTCAGGCATTATAGGATGGCATTTATATATATTTACAGTTCGAAATATAAAGGTAACAACTAATTAAATACAATCTCGGTACATGGATCAAACAGGGACTTCTGGTAATGCTTTTTTACTGTTTTCACTATAAATAACATGCATTCTTTTTTTAAATATAGTATATTCTTTGTAGTTTTTAAAATATAAAGTTAATTAATATTATTTCTGAAAAGTTTTTGCAGTATTTTACAGTAAATTTTTATTGTCTAAATATTTTGCTAAATCTAATAAATATTATTTTTATTAACTTGCAGGTAACAAATTAATAGGTTTTTACTACAGTATTTAACTTTTTTGTTTAAATAATTTTTTGACTGACTGAATTGTGGAAGAAATACTTTTTTTCCGCCTTTTTGCCCCATTTTTTGATTGGACAGTTCAATAAGAGGACAAAAATGACGAGGCGAGGAAGGAGATGTTGTATTTGGAAATGTTAAATTTCAATAATATTATTATTTATATATATATATATATATATATTCAATAGTTTTTCCTGTATTTTTGATCAAATAAATGCAACCTTGCTGAGCAGAAGAGACTCCTTTAAAAAATAAGACTCTTTCACTCTTTCAATGGCATCACAGCTCTATTTTGCTAATTGCATTTGTAAAAAGCACTAATAAGTGATCACTCAAGTGTGCATCGGCCAACATGAGCACAGCGCTACAGGCTGACCCTCAGAAATGAATCAAAGCACAGATTCAATTTAAACACTACAGTGATTTCTTCCATATCCGAAAAACATAGTTAAAAAACGTTGATGGCTAAGATGTGTCATATTGTGTCGGCACGGCAGATCTCTCCAAACAGATGTTCGTGGAGGGTCTAACTTCATTTAAGTAGGAAGAAATATGTTTTTAATTATCAGACCACCTGGGGCTTGATGGACCCTGCAAGCTTTACGTGGAACAGATGTAGCCATTCTCCTTAATTAAGTTTGATTTCCATTTGACAAATTAAAAAGAATATTCCCTGCACTGTATCAAGGTGTTTCGAGAAGCATTCATGAATGTTGTCGACTCATTTTATGCTAAGTTTGTAAACAGTTAATTTGTCATTCTCCTAAAGCACGAGACATTGATAATTGACTCTTAATGAGAACTAGAAAACCAGCGTAAATACTAATTTCCCATATGGGGTAAAGATCTGCCTGGTGAGTATAAAATAACAAACATGTTGTGCGTCTGATATTACAATTCTTAGCGAAGAGAAGCGATTAGCTTGTGTGAGATTAATCATAATAAGACCTTTCCGTTTGAGATCTCTCATATGGAGCAGAAGCCTGTTAAGGGCATGAACTTACCTGGAAAACCATTATTTAATAAATGCTGTTAGTTTAATGCACCAGTGAGAGATGGGCTGTGTCCCGAATGGAATACTAGTATACTACATAGTGCACACTTGTTTTAAAAAAATGGTATATGAAGTATTACATGTTATGTAACAGTACTAATCAGTGGTTTTACTTCCGGTTCATTCACCACACTGATAATGCAAGGTCAAGTTGAACGCATTGCATTGTGGGATACAGTGCGCAGTGTGCTTTGCTTGTATACTGCATATTTTGGCAAATGTAGTTGCAGTTGCATGCATACAGAAAATGCACACCGTATGCATTTATGCACTATATAGTATGCATGTTGAATACCATTTAAAATACAAAATAACATGATGAGGTCATGTGACAATGTTTGAAATCTATTTCACATACTATGTAAAAGAAAAGTATGCAGTGTACAATATATACTGCACAATTGTCAGTAAGTTAGTAAGTGTTTCCAGACAGGAGGGGGGTTTCTGGGTAGTGGGAAGCTGAAATATACTTTTGTATGGGAAAAGCTGGTATTTACTTGATGAGAGCTGGATCCTGTGCTGAATACTGAAAGGTTTGCTTTGGCTCTTCACCGCCAGGTAAATGACTGACCTTCGCCTCTCCTCCAGTCATGTGGGGGGTTTCGGACGGTGCACAAGTTCATTTTTCAATCCGGTCGTCTTCAACACTGTAATTCACAGCATTTAAGCTCTGAAATCATCCTCTTTCTCTGCTATCACTGACCTATCAGAGACTCGCGAGACAGACGCCATATGCGCCGCGGCCATAATATCACGATCAGCATCATCATCCTTCCCAACTGCAGGAACGGTGTTCACAAAGCATGCTAAAATATGCAAATAAAGGCTCTTAAGAGCTTGCACAGTGGTTAGTTCCCGAGTCGAATGCTAACGATTATTAATTTGGAGGGGTTTTAATCTCAGCGCATGGAAAAGGGCCCTTTTCTGTGGTCAGGAATGTTGATTGGATTTTTTGGAACGCACACTCATGAAAAAAAAAACTATTTCACATTAGCAAAATAATAACCCAATGACATGGGTCGATTCGTTTTCTTTTCACATATTAGATCAACCAAGTGAGAAATTGGAAAGAAACTGTTCAAGTGTATTTCTCGACTGCTCAACGCTGATAATGAGTCGGGCTGCTAATCCATGAGTCTGCTGGGCTGTCCGAGGTTAAGATGCACGGTGTGTTCGAGGGTCACGTGTCCCGACCCGGGCCAGAACATCCTTTTAGGGCACTTTCACACTGGAGTTTACAGTACATCAGTGAGCATAGCGCACTGAGGATGTCAGCCTGAAAGAAACACGTTAAATCAGACAGTTTTGCTGGTTTTAAAAGGGTTTTGGACTGGGAGACCCGTCAGACCTGCTTAACAAACCGCCTTAAAAAAAGGCCACTACAGGGGAATAGGGTAAACATTTTAACTAATAGATCTCGCCAAACTTTCCCCATTGAGTAATCACAGTACATTAAGATCATTTTGTATTACAAGTTTTCTAAACTGCTGTTTAAATATGCAAATGATGCATTATCTAATTAAATATGTACTAATTTGCATATAATTTCAGATCAGAAATCTGAACATTCCATGAAGTCAGGGCCAAAAAGTGGCACGTCATGCAACCGAAGTCCAAACTGACCCGGCTCTTTCTACTCATTTAAAATGGATTCTCTCTAGTGTTTGTCAAATTCATGTCTTTTCACATCACGCAAAGCAGCTTCACAGAAAATCATGATGTTATTGTTAATAATATCTTAATATATTCATGCATTCTATTCACATTTAGCAGATAAGAGCTGGGTGATAATATAGTTTACATTTTGCGACCTTATATAAACAATCAAACTGTTGAGATTTGCTATATAGTATATATTGCTTGAGTGTACTTGCATGTATGTGAGTAAAGTTCTATATTCTCATGAAGCATGTTATTGAATATGGCAATGTTAATGTATTTGGTCTTTGGTCTGCTACGCTGCTGCTGCTGTTGATTATTGAGATTATTGCTGTTGATTGAGCATGTAAAACACAATAAACAGAAATACATAAATCCCGTAGCAGATCTAGGCAGGTGGAGCTGGGGAGGTAGAGGAACTCTGATAGCACGCAGCAGGACTCACTTACAGCAAACACTGGACCACACTATTTAAATGCTGAGCAAGCAATCTCATTGGCTGCAGGATCAGCTGAGCCAATCAGCTTGTGCCATGCGTTAATGATGTGATTTCTTGCAGATTGCATGTAAAGGACCATCAGCCAGCGCCCTCGAGTTTCTTGACTAAACTAGATATATATCGAACTTTATATAAAAAGTAGGCTGATAATAAAGTAACCTTTTGCAACGAAATAAAAATATCGAACATTCGAGATTTGCTTTATAGTATATATCACTTATTAACCCTAAAGGTTAGATAGCGGATTTGTCCAACTCAGTACTGGCCGAAAGTAAAAGTCCCTCTCATGCGCTGGACTAATAATGTGAGATAATGGGTAATCTAGAGGCAGGTTGCGTGTTGTAAATCTGGGTAGTTGTTCTGGAAGGTCTAAGCATGTCAGACAGTCTCCTGTTAAATCAACAGCAGCGTGACATGGAGCCCCGGGCTCCTGACAGCTCATGATGAATGAGTGTTTGTCTCTAGGGTCTCGTGTTCAGGGCTGCTGGGATATTGGACAGGAGAGTCCCCGCTTAACAGCTGCGTGCCGGACTGTAAAAGTGTTTGTGTGTTTGTCACCTTTCAAAATATATACCAGAACAAATATCGTATGACTTCAGAAGTCCAACACATGAGCTATTTTTATGGTGTTTATGTTGCTTTTTTGTTCTTTTAAGGCTGTCATTGCAATAGAAAGATCAGCGTAAACGCTGGAACAAATAAAAGCATACAGGTTTAGAACAACATGTTAATAATGTCAGAATTTACTACTCCATTAAGGCCAGGGACTGTAGCCAAGGTGCAAATCCAATTTTTGCATTGGAACATTGGAATATTACAAATTAGTGAATAAAGCACATTTTTGTTCCTATTTTAAATCTGATTAATCTAGTTCATTCACCACACTGAAAATGGTAGGTTAAGTTTAATGCATTGCATTGTGGGATACAGTATGCAGTGTGCATTTTGGCAAATGTAGTAGTAGCATGCATACAGAAAATGCACATACTGCACACAGTATGTATTCGTGCACTATATAGTATATATATTGTGTACTATGTTGGGGTAATGCAAATTTAACTGATAACTGGACACCATGTGCTGAATTAAACATGCAACATGATGAGGTCATGTGACAATGTTGGAAAACATTGGAATATGACGTACTGTATGTGAATAAAGAGTCACTTTTTTTTTAGGAATTTATTTGGTAATTTGTTTTCTATCATAGTTTATGCATATGTTGTTTTATCTAATTAAAAATGCATCCATCTTCAGTGTGCATATATGTTTTATTTATTTGCATCTTTGTGTTTCCATGGAGCATTTTATATGCAATAACCAAACATTTGCAAGCAAAATATGTGGATGGAAACCCAGCTACTGTGAATGCAAAGAGAACCGAGTCCTATTATTCACTTTTTAGTTCACTTAAAGAGGCCTGAATTTGGTGCGTTCAGGGGGGACTTGCAGTGACACAAAAGCTCTTCGGGATCCACAAGTTTCATCTGAATGCTAAAAGAGCAAAATGCATGAAAAGCAAGGAAGCAATAAAGAAAAATCTATCACCACCAACCGTAACATGAACTTAGATTTCACGCCTGAGGCAGAATCGGCGCCTTAAATCATAAAATCATTTTATCTGCTGTGAAGTATAGAGAGAGAGAGAGCACATGCAATAGTCAGAAAGTTTCCGGTGTCTTGGCATTCCGCGGGGAAGATCTCGCATCTCTCCCAGGAATTGCACGGATTAAATCCGCCTCTCGCTCCCCAAACAAACCCAGCGCCGCTGCTGAAGATTTCTAATCGTAGCCTCTGCAGTTTCTCCTTCTCTCTGATTACTCAATTAAGCCCATTGTTTACCTAATCGCTCGGCTAATTATCAGGCGACGGGTCTGATAGGCTCCGAGAACATGTCAGATACACGGAGAAACGGTTCACGGGGTGAACGGATGATGGGACGCGCCGTAGTGCCGAATGTTTCCGGAGATATGTATCTTCTCCACAGCTATTCCCAAACATAATGTACGGAAGCACAGCATGCTGTGACCCAAATAGCAAACTCGATAATCTTCCGAAACAGACTCAGCAAGTGCGAGGAGGAGGAATAAAAACTTCTCCCACTAAAAATATTACAGGGATTGTTGCACAAAAGCTGCAGGCAGGAAGAATCAACAAGAAGGCAAAACATAAGCAAGATAATTCTACTCAGTTCTAACACAAATATGCTTCTAAGCATTATGCAGATGATAATTAATACATTTTCCTTTCCGAAACAAAGAGTTTATCTTCAAAAACGGCATAATAGAGAGAGCTGGATGTTTTCTGAGGGAAATGGGTGTTGTTTTCTTGTGCAAATGAAGTGTAGTGGTTATAGTGGGTCCAGCAGGTGGAAATGGTGCATCTGATCACTTATTAAAGTTTCTCCTCAACAAGACACTTGCTCCGAGGAATCATCCGTATCCGGAGCACAAACACTCTCTGATTCTGGAAAATCACTGGCAGTGTGAATGAACCAAAGTCAAACAAACCCGGGTCAAATCCCAGCTCACTTTACCCATGTATTTTCCGGATTCTCTGTGTGAAAGGGGCTCTGGTGACACACACACTGATGTCTCCTACTGAGGGCAAGTCATGGGATCAAACCTCTACGTTTGAGCAATCGGCTGCGTCTGAAATTGCATACTCTCTTGAGTAGGTGCTTATTTTGAATAAGTACTTCACGACTGCTAAAAAAGAACATTCTATAGGCTATATATAGTACAGTATATAATTCTATAGTGTATAGTACAGTGTTAGTAGTATGAATGTAATCTGGACGTACTACATTCGCCATGCTGTCATCATCATCATTCATAAATCCTCTCCTGTGGCCTCATGGGGGATAGTAAAGTGTCCATCGTATGCAAACCTCAGAATGGGAGAAGTCGTAATCCGGGGACTTTGCGCCCACTGTTTTATGAGTACTGTGAATTTAGACAAACTGTTGGCCTACTACTCTCATTTTTCGCCTACTAAATAGTAGGGAAGTATGGGATTTCGGATGCAGCCATAGAGTGCACTAGTTCCCGCCTTTTAAAATAGTCTTTGGTTAAAGCGTTATAAGCCATGAACCAAACCAATCAGATACGAGGAGAATCACAACACTACAAACTTTGATTTGAAGCAAAAAAGTTTTCGAAAATTTGGACGAGAAGTCAAAGGTACAAGACTGTGAACTTAACGGTTTTACTGAGGGAAAGAACTACAATCCCAGGAAGCATTGCGAACAGCATAATCAAATTAAAAACAGAGAAATATAAAACTACTAATTTACAAATGTTGCTTTATGAAATGTTAGCCTGGCTCCGCCGTCCTACGTACTTCCGCTCAATTTTCATTTTCCTTCAGTACTAGTCTGGGATTGTGCTGTAGACTTTGGTTTTCTCCGATCAATTTTTTACCGGGCCAATCAGCGAACAGAGGGAGTGGCTGAGAACGATGACGTTGATGTCGTGCGTTATTTTGAGTTGTAGTTCAGTAATGGCAGCTGAGAAAGATGCGAGCGAAGCCATTCGGTCCGTTGTGACAACGCTGCCGAATATCAAGAAGTTAAAGCCGGAGCAAGAACCCCCCACTGGGTTCGGGAAAAGTTTGATTTTCCAGCTCGCTCTGTTAGTGGTGAATGAGTTGGCTGAGGTGAACGCTAAGCATGCGTCACTACCAAACGTTAGCGATTGGTTATGGCAGATCCAGAGTGACTCTGGGCAGATCCAATAGTTTTAGACTTCAATAGAGTACCCGCCTACAAGGAAGTTAACGCTTGTCAATGGAGCGGTGCCAGACTCTATGTACAAATGAAATGAAATGTACGAGCGTCTGGTGAGACCAGGCTAATGAAATGTTGCTGTTTTATTGCAAAATATGCTAATATATAAAATATATATATAATACAAACATTTCAGTATTTTGAGAGCGTAGAGAGATCAACCCGATTACGTCATTTGCAGTGCTTCATGTGAGTGGGCGGAGCTAAAGAGCTGTTTTGGAGTGTTTGTACTGAGTGTTTTTGAGTTTTTACTTCCGGAACGTGACAGTTCGTTCTTTGTTTTAATTTTCCGGACAGCAATTAGCCAACAGACTTTTCCCGGGTTTGAGCCGTCAGACTAGTTCTGAGCATAATTAGGAAGATAATGAAGTCAAAGTTCAAGAGAAGAGTCTCAGCGGCCGCTCGAGAAACTTCCTTCTCTCTCTCCAGTGAATCGACCGACTGCCGTTCTGTCAGGCTGTTTTCACAACTGTACCTGTATTACAATAACAGTTTGTCTTGTTTTTCAAGTTAAAGCAACCCAACAAGTTTTATTTCCCTGCGAAGAGAAGTTGAATAAGTTAACTAGATTAAAACGTTTTGTAAAGACAAACTTGAGAAAGGCCGGTCAGAAATTTTGAAGCAGTTTAAAAAGCATGAAATATGAATGTTTTTAGGCCAGTTTAAAGGTGTAGTACAGCACAATTTGCTGTGGGGTTGCTAGGGTGTTGCTAGGCAGTTGCTAAGGTATTCTGTGCAGTTGTTAAAGTGTAGTAAGGTTTTCTGGTCTGTTACTAGGCAGGGTTTTTGGATGGTTGCTTGGCAATTGCTAGCAACTATCCTGGTGGTTGCTAGTGTTGCTAGAAAGTATTATAGATGTTGCTAGGCAGTTGCTAGGGTCTTCTGAGTAGTTTCTTAAGTGTTTTAGGTGGTTACTATGTTATTCTGGGTGGTTGCTAGGGTGTTGCCTGGCAGTTTATTGGTATTTTGGTATGTAGTTGCTATGGTTTCTGGTTGGTTACTAGGTAGTTGACAGGGTGTTTTGGATAGTTGCTTGGAAATTGCTAATGTATTCCTGGTGGTCACTAGGGTGTTGCTAGGCTGTTTCTATGGTATTATGGGTGGTTGCATGGGTGTTGCTATGCAGTTACTAAGGTTTTCTGGTCTGTTACTAGGCAGTCAATAGATTTTTTTGGATGGTTGCTAGGTAGTTGCTAGCAACCGTCCTGGTGGTTGCTAGGGTGTTGCTTGGAAGTTTGTTGGTTACGTAGTTGACAGTGTTTTGGATGGTTGCTAAGAAATTGTTAATGTATTCCTGGTGGTCACTAGGGTGATGTTAGGCAGTTGCTAGACTATTCTGGGTGGTTTCTGGGATGTTTCTATGCAGTTGTTGCTAGGTTAGTTGCCCAGGTGTTTTGGATGGTTTGTAGGAAGTTCTTAGCATTTTGCTAGGATATTGCCAAGTAGTTGCTAGGGTTTACTGGGTGGTTACTAGGTAGTTGCCAGGGTGTATCGGATGGTTGCTAGTGTATTCCTGGTTGTTGCTAGGGTATTCTGGGTGCTTCCTGTGCAGTTTCCCAGGTGTTTTGGATGGTTGCTAGGAAGTTGCCAGGGTGTTTTTGATGGTTGCTAGTGTATTCCTGGTTGTTGCTAGGGTGTTGCTAAGGTATTCTGGGTGGTTGCTAGGCAGTTGCTAGGGTTTTCTGAATGGTTTTTAGGGTGTTCTGGGTGGTTTCTAGCTAGTTGCTAATAGATAGATAAAGCAAAGCTCTTACCCCAATGGAGTAAGAATAAATATACTCAATTCAAGATATGTTTTCTGTAAACAAGTCTTATTTTCTTGTGCAATTTTATTTCTCAGATAAATTAGTTTAGTTGAAATGTGTTATCTCACGTAATTTTATTTCTCAAGTAAATGTGTCTTGTTCTAGGATGTTTTTATTGAAAGACAGGGCATAAATGCTGATTAGGAAAATATTTTTTTTGCAGCAAACGAGCACCTCAAGACATCAACAGCTAAAATGTTTCTTAAAAGAAAAACCGAGAGATGAAAACAAGCTAACTTTTGGTATTCCTCAGCTCGTGGAGCCCTAATGATAATCAAACGAGGGCCCAGAGAACAGATATAAGTAAATAAATAAATAAGAAGCAGATAATTAAGTAAAGACACACACACACACACACACACAGAGAGAAGTGAGTTAAAGCAGCTGCTGGGCCCAGGGAGGAGCTGATAGGGAGAAGCAGGTTCTGCTCAGGTTCCCCAGGCATACGCGCACAGGCGCGCTAATTGCAGTAATGACTGCCGCACAGACGCTAATTAAAGCTGCGTGTTTGATGGTGGTCTACAGCGTGGCCAAGCACTGACAAACTCTGACAGCGCACGCTGGCATACACTAACAAAGACATAATCTCAGATACAGCAGGAAAGTAAATATTTCCGCATGATCCCTGTGCTGACCATATGGCACGTCTGTAATTATAAGGCCTCTTTTCCTGCTTTTCTCCCGGTTCTTCTCGCCGAGGAGTGCGGGAGGGTGGCATGCCTATCAGGCGGAGTATAATTGAACAGCTTATGCAATTGCTTTAATTATATACGGTAGCTGTACCGTCTCATCTGGGCTTGCAACATGTGGAGTGTTTCATCCATTCTGCTTCGCTTGTCACGCCGCCGTTATGCTTCTTTATGTTCCACGTTTGCTATATAACCGTGTTTGTGTGTCTCATGCAAAAATATTTCAGTAACCAATTAACCTCCTTCCTGTGTCTGTCGGGGCTTCTAATTTGGCAGATATGGCATATGTAATTAGTTAATAACCAGTGGTGATATAAATATCAACGATTCAAAGGTCAAAGCTGTTGTGCTTTGAAAATGTTGAGGAATTCTTCTAATAACATTCGGCTCAACTTTTTTGCACAACATTTGTGCATCAAGGCAAGCTTGGTTTACTGCTCTCTAAAAAACACTGGGTTAAAAACAACCCAATTTGGATTGTTTTTTAACCCAAGGGCTGGGGAAATATAGGACAGAAAACATGTTGGGTTAAATTTACCCAGCAAATCGGGTTGTTTATTTAACCCAGCATACTGGGTTGATTCATTTTTACTATAGTTGGCTTTTTTAATTAATGTTTGCGTATTAACTTAAATCCTCTGAACCTTTTTTAAAAATACTCCACACAACCACTGGTTTGCATGATAATTCCTTTATATTCGATATCGATTTTACAGTATAGCATATTTAAATAGCTTTGAATATATATTGCATACATTTAAGCTCATTTAACATATTGAAAGTAAATATTAAAACATTAATAAGTAATTAAAGTGTAATTGACCAGTCTCTGTTGTCCCATTTCCACCGTAACGGCGCTGGATCTCGTGCGGGAGCTTGTAAAAGTAGGTCGCAAAAAGCTTGCAATAAATAACTCAACCTCTGGGTCGTTACGTCTGACTCAGGATCTGGGTAACACAAAAACTACCCAAACACTGGGTTATTACATCCGACCCATGCAGGATCTGGGTAACACAAAAACTACACAAACACTGGGTTTTTACATCTGACCCAGGATCTATGCTACACAAAAACTACACAAACACTGGGTTGTTATGTCTGACCTAGTATCTATGTTACACAAAAACTACCCACACATTGGGTTGTTACGTCTGACTCAGGATCTGTTACACAAAAACTACCCAAACACTGAAAATATAACCCAAATTTGGGTAGAAAAAATAACCCAATCATTTTTAGAGTGTGTTTGCATTCTAGTTTGTCGTGCTGCTAATTAGATTAAGCATCGCTATTGTTATTGCTCAAGCTGTATAAATCATATACATTATCATAAAACTCATCCCGCAGCGTTTGTCTTGTTGCATGGGGAGAATTGTGCTCGTTTTC
>JAPDVR010000010.1:44996799-45141799 GCA_026230005.1 Gila orcuttii
CTTTCATATGAAACATATAGATAAGTGTGTGAAGGCAGTTTTGTGGGGAGTAAATTGCAGTATTTGGAGATCAGAGGAAGTTGTTCTTCACAGCTGGTGGGAAATTGTGTTTTCCAGCCTCTCCCACTTCTTCCATCCATCCGTCCTCTTACTGTATGACCATCTTTCTCCTCTTCTTCTGTGACGCGTTAGACAGTACAGCCGTTGATTGAGTTAATCACGCTCTCCAAACTCTCCGCACATCCCTGGATTCTTACGCACCACAGACTCGCAGCCAACAGCTGAGCTCTCACACTAACACACACAAGTGGGACACAAAGACAGCAGTCAGGTTTCAAGTATCAACTTCGTCTCAGATGTTCTCCTGAAATTCCTCAGGAGAAATAATTGGATTGTACAGATTGTGATAAACAGGAAAACAACAGTTCTGAGTTCATCAATTATGAAACGTATTAAATTGCAGCTGTAAAGCAGCTCTAAAGAAGACAATAGAGCTCAACAGTCGATTCCAGAATTAAAAACTCTCTATAAAAAAATTAAATATCTTATCAAATATAAAGATAATTCTCTATAAGGAAACTGATTTTGAACGATAACTTTAAAGACAGACCTGTGAGCTACGAGGTTGTTAATCGTGGTATTTATGATATGTACTTCTGTTCTGGGTGGTTTTTAGGGCATTTGTTGGGTGTTCTGGGTAGTTTGTGTTGCTATGGTGATCTGGGTGGTTTGTAGGGCGTTGCTAAGGTGTTCTGGGTGGTTTGTTGGGTCTTGCTATGGTGTTCTGAGTGGTTTATGTTGCTATGGTGTTCTGGGCGGTTTGTTGGGTGTTTCTATGGTGATCTAGATGGAGGGCATTGCAGGGCATTGCAAAGGTGGTCTGTGTGGTTTATTGGGCGTTGCAAGGGTGGTTTGTAGGGTGTTCTGGGTAGTTTGTGTTGCTATGGTGATCTCGGTGGTTTGTAGGGTGTTGCTAGGTTGTTCTGGGTGGTTTGTAGGGCATCTATAGGGTGTTCTGGGTAGTTTGCTTGCTATGGTGATCTGGGTGGTTTATTGGGCGTTGCTATGGTGTTCTGGGTAGTTTGTAGGGCATTTATAGGGTGTTCTGGGTAGTATGTGTTGCTATGGTGATTGAGTCGTTTTTAGGGCATTGCTATAGTGTTCTGGGTGGTTTGTAGGGCATTTATAGGGTGTTTTGGGTAGTTTGGTTGCTATGGTGATCTGGATGGTTTATTGGGCGTTGCTATGGTGTTCTGGGTAGTTTGTAGGGCATTTATAGGGTGTTCTGGGTAGTATGTGTTGCTATGGTGATCTGAGTCGTTTTTAGGGCGTTGCTATAGTGTTCTGGGTGTTTGTAGGCATTTATAGGGTGTTCTGGGTAATTTGTGTTGCTATGGTGATCTGGGTCGTTTTTAGGGTGTTGCTAGGGTGTTCTGGGTGGTTTGTAGGGCATTTATAGGGTGTTCTGGGTAATTTGTGTTGCAATGGTGATCTGAGTTGTTTGTAGGGCGTTGCTGTGGTGTTCTGGGTGGTTTCTAGGGTGTTGCTAGGGTGTTCTGGGTGGATTGTAGGGTATTTGTAGGGTGTCCTGGGTAGTTTGGTTGCTATGGTGATCTGGGTGATTTGTTGGGAGTTGTTATGTAGTTGCTAGGATGTTCTGTGTGGTTTGTAGGGTGCTGGGGGCCCTTATTTACTGCTTTCTGTAGATTTGTAAGAGTCTGTTTAGTTTGTGTGATGCAATGACGAAAGATGCAGTATATGAGATTTCTTAAGCTGAAATGGTACCACTGGAGACTGTGCACTGAAACTAGCTGTGTGTGTGTGTGTGTGTCTGTGTGTGTGTGTGTGTGTGTGTGTGTGTGTGTGTGTGTGTGTGTGTGTGTGTTTTGGGGGGATTCCTGTGCAGTGTCCGTCTCGGTTCCCTGGGAGTCGTGGGACCCTGGACATCTGTTCTCTTCCACTTGCTGTGGTCAGTCTGGCATTCCTAATCTTCGCACCCCTCGCACTTTTCCCTGGAGGCGTCTGTCCACTGACCTGCTTTCCCTCTACCGGTTTATATCTCTCCTTCTCTCTCTCTCTCTCTCTCTCTCTCTCTCTCTCTCTCTCTCTCTCTCTCTCTCTCTCTCTCTCTCTCTCTCTCTCTCTCTCTCTCTCTCTCTCTCTGTCTTCCAGCAAAGCCAATCGGACGCAGCCACAGTCTCCCAGATCAAAGCTGTGCTGATTCCATGGCAGGAGCTTTTGAAGTGCTCGGGAAAACCAGTCACATGTGGCGTCTTTATGACAATATTCTCCTGATGCCTGTATTTTTACATCCTCATCTGAGCCGTCCGTTCGGCTTTTTTGCGAAGACGATATTTTTGTAGCTAAAATAAAGCATGACGGTTAATCCAGTTAGTCTTTTTGCGAAGTGTTTCTGTTTTTCCGAGAGCAGAAATGCACAGTGCTTTTCTCCCAGCACTAGTTGAGTTTATTGAAGCTGGAGCTTACACATGAAGTTTTAACCTCTGAAAATAAATCAAATAAACACGGGTAATCTCGCTAGGTCCTTCTGAGTGTGCTTCCCTGAAGTGTGTATGGAGCAGGACGCTTTCCCAGATAACATCTGCCTGTAGCTTTTGCTCTATTTCTCTTTCTTTCTCTCTGGCATCTCCGGTTCCCAAAGCGAAGGAGGAACCACTGACGAGATCTCTTTCATTGCTCAGTTGTTGCTACTAGACAGCGATAAGATTAAATGAAGACTTTTGCTTTTCAGATCTTTCTCCTGAGAATAGTTTATTTGAGAGCTTTTTACTCTTACTGAATGGCAAACAGTCAAAATTGTGTTATTTGTGTCTGTTTCCTAAAGAATTTTAGTCTGAGGCAAAGTTTTAACTCAATTATGTCTCTTAAAGGGATAGTTCACCCAAAAATTAAAAAATTAATTACTCTCCCTCATGTTGTTCAACCCCGTAAGACCTTTGTTCATCTTCGGAACACAAATTAAGATATTTTTTATTAAATCTGAGAGCTGGATCACTCCTCCATAGGCTTCTAAGGGATTGACACTTGTTCCCTGAAAAGTTATTAAAGACATCGTTAAAATAGTCCAAGTGACTACAGTGGGTCAATCCTAAGTTTATCAAACAACGAGAATACTTTTTGTGCGCAAAAAAAACAAAAATAACGACTTTATTTCAACTATTCATTTCCTTCTCTGTGGGCCTCGAGTCAGTTCACTAGTGTAACAGCGCAAGCTTCTGTTGTTGTACGTCATACGCATCACACACATGACCAGCGTCGGCCAATAGTGAGCCTACGTGTGACGTAGCACTACTTAATCACACTACGTTAACTGACTAGAGGCCCACAGAGAAGGAAATTAATAGCTGAAATAAAGTCGTTATTTTTGTTTGTTTTTATTTAGCAGATGTGGTTTCCAGGGTTCATGGGTGGTTTGTAGGGTGTTGCTATGTGGTTGCTAAGGTGTTCTGGGGGTTTCTAAGGTGTTGATATGTGGTTGCTGGGGAGGTTATGAGTGGTTTGTAGGACGTTGCTATGTTGTTGCTGGGGTGTTCTGTGTGGTTTGTAGGGCATTGCTATGTGGTTGCTAAGGTGTTCTGGGGGTTTCTAAGGCGTTGATATGTGGTTGCTGGGGAGGTTATGGGTGGTTTGTAGGGCGTTGCTATGTTGTTGCTGGGGTTTTCTAAGTGGTTTCTGGAGCATTGCTATGTGGTTGCTAAGGTGTTCTGGGGGTTTCTAAGGCGTTGATATGTGGTTGCTGGGGAGGTTATGGGTGGTTTGTAGGGCGTTGCTATGTTGTTGCTGGGGTTTTCTAAGTGGTTTCTGGAGCATTGCTATGTGGTTGCTAAGGTGTTCTGGGGGTTTCTAAGGCGTTGATATGTGGTTGCTGGGGAGGTTATGGGTGGTTTGAAGGGTGTTGCTATTTGGTTGCTGGGGTGTTCTGGGTGGTTTGTAGGGCATTGTTATGTGGTTGCTAAGATGTTCTAGTGGTTTCTATGGTGTTGATATGTGGTTACTGGGGTGGTTATGGGTAGTTTGTAGGGCGTTACTATGTGGATGATGGTTTCTAAGGTGTTGTTATGTGGTTGCTGGGGTTTTCTGGGTGGTTTGTATGGTATTTCTGTGGTTGCTATGGTTTTCTTGTAGGTTGCTAAGTGGTTTCTTTGTGGTTATTTTTTTCATCTTTAACCACAAGTATGTGCAATAGTTACAGTGATAGTTGCCTTGGCAAGCACCACTAATATATGTGCCATATTCACAAATGAAATATCTGCAGATCAGGCACAGAGAATGGGAGCAGCACAGAGGATCAAACCTAGTCTTCTGGGGGTATTAACCACATAATAAAAGCTGCAGCCCAAAAACCAGAGCTCATCTCCAGATATTACAGCCCTGAAATCAACAGGTAACAGAACCTGTATGTACCTGTACGTGACTGTCATTTCAAAAAGCCACCCTGTCATCTAAATCAGCTCACATTAGTGATGTAAAGCTTGATGACGATCACATTTCTGATATTACAAGCATCCCCTTATTCATATACAGTATAAATAATGAGCATGTCTCATGTTTATGCAGTTATCACTGTTACCGCCGATTATATTAATGCTAATTAATTCATGCGAATGCTCCGGTTTGACAATCACAGCGGTAAAGCACTGTTGATTTGATCTGATTTGATTAGAAAGCCAATGTTAGCAGGAAGGAAAGGGGAAGAGCGTGTAAACAAGCGAGCAGGAGATGTTAATTCATACGCTGTCCAGGGCAGAGCATCAATCTTGCTTTGTGAGGTTCATCATTCCAGTTGCAGAGTTCCTCGTTCAGTCACTCCAACAACAGATCCATCATCCGTTCAGCTGATTGGGACAACAGTACTTGTTATGCTATAAAACCTATCATCGTGAAGTTAGATGCCATAAATCTTCCCTTTAACAGACAAGGAGTCCCACGGAAACACAGACAACAACGATTCTCCTCACAGATTGATGGCAACTTTGAGTGTGCAAACGCTCAAAACAGTAAAAAAGAGTGTGTGAAAGTTGTCTAATGGCTGATATGAATTGAATTTTTGTTGTTTGCCTTTGCTAGGAGCTTATGACATATTGGAAATCCAAATTCAGGACAATCAAGTATGAGTATTCACTGTAACTGTAGCTTCTGGCTTTATGCTGTTGCTCTATTTCATATTGTGAAACTGGAAATAATCTATGCAAGTGATGTTAGAAAACGCCAGATGCATCAGATAAGTTCAGTTGTCAGTGGGATTGTTGACTGCTCATTTTGGCATCTCTTCAGAGTATTTGCATCAGTGAAACACTAAGTGGACACACAAATTCTTTTTATTTTCGTTTTGCATGCTGTCATCTGTGTCAGATTTGTTTGTGTTTTTACAGGAGCAGCCAATGTGTTTAAATATGTACAAAAGGAACACACACCTTCAATGCACTAGCCAAGCTTTTGCTTATGTTACCAGCCTACTTTTAAAATGACCATTCTGCACATCCAATACTGTATAATCACTGATTATATTTTCATAAATATAAGTGTAGGTGTATCCTCACCAAGATCATAGTTTAACTTTATATATCTGCTATAAACATGTCAACTTTATCTAATTTGCTCAGCAAGATTGTTTTTAAACAGGTTCCGAAAAAACTGAGCCCAGAAGATGTCTGTTATAGAGCCGCTTTGTGCTGACAGTGCATTGTGTTAATGCATAAAATCATACTTGAGCTGTAAATGTTTGCATATGATTTGAGCTTAATGCCACAGTATTGTGTTACACCTAAAGTAACTAATTATGTTACATCATCATTACTCTTAATGAAAAGTAACTTTATATTTGTCTTTCTTCCAGAATAGTACTATGTTTGGTTCTCATGTGTTTGTTTGTTTAGTAACATATAAAGCCTTTATGTATAATGCATGTTTTAATGCATTCGTTTCATAAGTAATTGTAACCAAAGTTAAAATGCATTATAATATTTGCAGATCTGAAACATCTGAAATTGGTTGTTTGTCATGTGATGCATTTTACTTTCTAAATGTGTAATAATGAAAGTATTATAACTTTGGTTACAATTATTTCTGATATCATACAATGTAATATGAGATGTAAGGCATAATTAATGCATAAAAAATATTCTTATAATGCATTATATACAAAGGCTTCAATTATTTGTTGAATCTAAAGTCTTTGCTATGGCAGTGTTTTTCATCCTGATAAAATTTGCCTGCAGTGACTATTACCCCTTCAAATAAATGACCATAACCCCTTAAATAAGTGACTATAACCCCTTAAATAAGTGACTATAACCCCTTAAATAAGTGACTATAACCCCTTAAATAAGTGACTATAACGCCTTCGAATCTCCATTTCTTACAATAGTAAGCGTCTCTGTGATCTGGTCTCTAGATTCGGCTCAGGTTCATCCTTCAGTGTACTAAAGTAAAGTAACAGAATACCTGTCCAAAACAAGACTACACAATGGCACTGTTCCTCAAACGAAGGAAGAGACGTTGTTGAATATCAGCATTGTTGCTGTGAAAGGGGCGGGGCTTTGGTGAAGGGGTGTGGTTTAGGTTGGCCTCATCTGACAGTGAGCAGATTGAGGGGAATCTTTAATTGGCTGCTGAAGTGCTGAGGCGGGACAGAAGTTAATGACACGCCGTCCGGGCCGGGACGCTCCTTTTGTGTAAGAAACCGTCTCTCCCCAGAGAGCCGTACTATATGTTTCTTCATTTAACGCTTCATTTGTGATTGGCCAGATCTCTTTGTGTGTGTGTGTGTGTGCATGTGTGTGTGTGTGTGTGTGTGTGTGTGTGTGTGTGTGTGTGTGTGTCTGTCTGTCTGTCTGTCTGTGTGACTTGTGTACGTCTAGGTGACTTTGCATGCAAAATAGAAAGAACAAGTGTATGTTTATTTACATACTGTACACAACAGTCATCAATACACAACATTACATACAGTAAAGCTACTGTTTGCACACGTGTATACGTGTATTCATGTTTGGTCACGTGTGTGACTGTGAGTGTGAGTGTGAGCGTGCGTGTGTGTGCGTGTGTGTGTGTGTGTGTGTGTGTGTGTTGGGGAATATTGCATGATTTGAGATGGTGTTAATGTCTCCAGTCTCCCTTGAGTCTATCCAGACACAAAGACGGCCCCCATGTGGGACGGGGCCCTCTCCACTCCTGGGTCCTAAAGTGATCTTAATATGAAGATCATTAACTCGAGACAGAGAGGGAGGGTGAGCTCATGTGCGAGAGTCTGTCAGGATCAGCCCACGCCATCAATCTTGTCATTTACACAATGCAAAATCAAATCGACGGCAAATAATAAACTACCGTAGACAAGCGAGAGAGTCGCTAAACATAAATAGACCTTCAGAAACTCATTGAAGAGTATTTTTTTACATGCAAAAAAGGAATTACATGCATTGTTTATTTACAAATTCATGCATGCATATATTAATGCATTTATATATGGTAATTGGGTGGTTTATGCTAGATTATTTTAGGGGAAAGTTTATATGCATGTGTAGGAGAGTGCAATTTCTTATCATTTTTGTACTCCTTTATTTTGTGCTTTTATTCGGTTTAAGTGACCCCGCAGTGTGACGAGACGTTTTAAATTATTCTGCATTGATAATAGCCTAATAGTTTTAATAGTAGAAGAGATTTTTGTAGATTATTAATGGAATCAGAAAATGCCATTTAATATCGTTTCAGATTCAGCACGTCACACTGCAAGTATTTTAATTTTTATTATTTTATTTTATTTTGCACCTGCAGAAGGGACCAGCATTTCTCCAATGCAATATGTGCATGTATGCATGCATAATGCACTGTAATTTTTCATTTATACATTTTTTTTTCTTATGCACCATTTTTAATCAGTATTTCCCTGCATATATGTGCAATGAGGCTTAACGATCTTTATATGTCTTTGTAGTGCGTATTCAATGACAAAAATGTGTTGAATCGCTCTGTTTCCATGCTGTCTCCCATACAAGTCCCCATCTGCACTAGAACCACTCTATGAATTGTTCCTAAATAGACTGCGAGCTGCTAATAAAGTATACTTAACATAACAATAGAAGCCAGGCCTCTATCACAGGATGGCCGAGTCAGCCTGAGTAAAATATAATAGATCCAGGAGCCAATCGGATGCCTCGAACCTTCTCTGACTCTCTTTTTTCCCCACTCTGCTCAGCAAAAGCCGAGCTAAGATCAATATCGTGAGCGCTCCCTCTCATCCTAAATTACCGTCCTCTTCTCCTCTCCAGACCTGCAGGAGCGAGGGATCGCCTATCTTTAGCAGTAATGGAGGCTGTTTGTAATAAAGCAAGGTGGTTAATATCAGCTTGTCGGCTTTCTCTGCCTATTTCTCTACTCTCAGGGGCTACAGTGCTTATATTATTAGCCGTGTTAAAACGGCAGTAGTGTGTGCTGGTGAGGTCTTATTAAGCTGTTACCTGCAGGCTTCTGTCCAATCTCTGCAGGTTGCAACAGTAAGCAGAATGTTATATTGGAGGGTTTTATTAAATTGACGTTTGCAGGTCTCTGTGGAGAAGATCTGGGAACAGAGCACGGAAAAGAGTGACTTTTTGAACTTCGCCAGTCTTTGTCACAGTCCCTATACATAAGCGTTGGTTAGTGTGAAATAACACGAGAGCCGTGGCGCAGTGGGTGACGTGTGCATGTGACACACAGCATGGGTTCGGGTCTGACCCGGGGCATTTCCCAATCCCGTTCACTCTATCTGTGGACCCCTGGTGATTCAGGAAGGTACTGCATGTTCAGACTTTTCTTTCTTAACAATCCATATATGTATAAGTATGGTTTATTTGTTCTGTAACTTAATTTAAAGGTGATTAACTCTTACATGCAAAAATATAAACTTTTTCTTTATAAAAGCATGCATGCATACAATAATGTTTGTATATAAACAGGTGGCATGTTCATATTTGTTTTAGGCTGTAGTTTATATGCATCGTGAATTACTCATTAAATAGTCTTTTTTACATGCAAAACCCGTTTCTTTACAAATTCATGAATGTATGTGTATAAAATTTAGTGGTTTATGCTTGATTATTTTAGGCTATAGTTTATATGCATGTATTGGAGAAAAGTTTAATTGTTTTATAACTTTATTTGAAGGTGAATTTTACATGCAAAACAAAAACTGTGTCTTTACAAATTCATGCATGCATGCATTAATACATGTATATAAATGTGTGGTTAGTTTATTTGTGGCTAATATTTGTCTGCATGTGTATGAATGTGTAAAAATGTGATTTCTCTGGTGCTATCAAACACTGATCTGAACACAGAAACCACTTCCTCAACCAATGCTGTGAGTTTGGGGCGAGACTTTCTGTTTATTGACCAATGACAAATGGGCCGAGTGTTCAGGAAACCTGTTTAAAAACATTTGTTGATTCTGATAGTTCAGTAAGTGTACATTTCACCTTAAAAATATATGATTGAATGTATGTTTCATTTTTGATTGATGCTAAACAGCAGAAAACCATCATTAAGAAATGAAAATCTGTTTTTTGCACAATAAAGTGCTGCAGTGAATCCAGGATGTTGTTGTAAAGTTAAGCTTGCTAATTGAGAGACAAGGAAACTAATTAAGCATAATGTAATAATGTGGACGACCCCTGCTGTTCATAAAGGCTAAGACACCCGTAAGCAAAAAGTAAAACGTTTTATCCACCCGTACTAAAGTCTTTTTCCAAAACTGTTATTTGCAGCAGATCCCTCACAGATAATCTCCAGCTGGTTTAGTTATAGGGACAAGGACGCCCTCATCTGGCCAAATCTACAAGAACATACAAGATTTTATGACTGTTGTGATGTTCATTTTTGAAGAAACTCCTCAAAAAGCTTCATATTATGATTAAGACCGTAAGATGCAATAATTTTCTCTGTTTTCAGGGTAAATAACACCTGACCGTAAAGCTTCCCACATCAGCCCACCTGAACATCGACGGGTACGTCACAGGACTTTCCACGACTCCACTGTTTCTCCTACAACAGTGAGACGTAAAGGAGAGCAAACGCAATCTCTTTTTCTCCCGTTAATCTCATATTTGTCTCTTCTGGAGTTTCACAAAAGCTTTAAACAATTTTAGAGATCTCAATACGAACACCACATTCTCCCAACAACTCATTAACTTCATGCATTTTATAGCTAGTATATACTCTTACTGCATGCACTGCAAAAATCATTTCCTTCCTCAGTATTTTTACATTGTTTTCCCGTACAAATATCTAAAAATTCTTGTCTTCTGAGAAATGTATCAAACAAGAAAAAAAAATCTGTCAGTGGGGGTCAGAAAAATCAACTTAATCCAAAGGGAAACTAGCTATTTGTGTTTTAGTTTGATTTCTTTTTATGGGACACATTATGTTTGTCTCATTAAATTGCAGCTATAACAGAGCAATCTCAGGCATGAACAACGTGATGAAGTGTCAGAGTGCAGATCAAAGATCATCCTCCTCTTCCTAGTCTTTATCGGGAATGTCATATATTTCCCATCAGCTCAATTGACCTAATTCAGTGAAACCAAATGAGTCTGTTTGATTGGCTGTTGACTTTTCACTTCCAATCGACAAATCCCCCCCACTTAGATCTTCAAACGCTCAGGGTTTGCTGTGGAAACATAAAAGTTCACAAAAGAGGCATAAACTTTTTACTATGGCTATACTTTTGGAATGGATTACTTGTTCTGATATATATGGGTGTTTCTGCAACAACGGGCACTTTTGACTATCCCAATTTTAAAAAAATCAACCTCTATGAATTTCAGTTTTAACCATCACAGTCTGTAATACATATAAAAATTTACACAAAATAGAATGTAGTCGTTAAGATTTTAATCTGGAACATGTTTATTTTTTGTTTTTCGGGTCATCTTCTTAAAAAGTGTCCTTACCGCAACGTTACAATAACGTTCATTTTATAATTTTTCTTTACTAATTTCTATAAAAAAATTATATATTTAAATAGCTTTTTCAAATTTGATGCAGTTTTGTAAATACTGATATAAAAAAATAATATACAAAATAGGGAATTTCATGTTTTTTTCTATGCCATGTAAAAAAATTACAGTAACCTTAGATGTCAATTGTTTCCATACACACAAAAGATAACATATTTAACTTTTTATGACAGATGTTGCGATTTCAATGAGTTAATCATCTCAGCTTAAGTGTAAGAATATTTTTTTGCAAATGAAAATGTGAAAAAAAAATGAAAATAGAGCAGTGCAGCGGTAATGACATCATGTGTCGGTAAGGACACAATGTTAAAATCTAGGGTTAAAAAATGGCATGTTTATATATATACTAATATATACTTCAGTACTAATAATATACTGAATATTTGTAATTTAATATACAGTAAACCTTGAATTTGTCTCTACCACAACACAAGGTCTTTACCGCAACACCTAAATTTGCTGCGGTAAAGACATGTTGCGAAAATGACATTTTTGCTAATATTTTAGCTAATTGGCAGCTAGCAAGGCCTACCAAATTAGTTTAGACTCTTAGCATCTTAATATACATGAATTCAACAGTAATATACATTTATTTTTAAAATGTAGTTCAAAATACACAATTATTAAGATGAATGGTAAAGATGCACAATAAATACTAGAGCAGAAAAGATGATGTTTTCCTTATTTTTTTGATATCTTGTGAGTGAGGTAGTGTGGTGGCCCAGTCTGTCAGCAATGTGCTCAAGTGATCATTTCAGTTTCCATAGAAACTAGACTTGTTTGTGTTCGATAAAATTTCATAATAAAAGCTTTTTTTCATTGTTGCGGTAAGGACTCAAAAGTGTGGGACAGGCACATTTAGTTAAAAAAAATCATAAAAATGATCAGTAAATAATATAAAGAATTTTAAGATGCTGTAAATGAATCTGTATATTAAACAATTCCATTTGAAATAATGTCAAATTGTAATTAAATTATCTTATTTTATGTATCTCAACATTGAGACCACAGGTGTGGGACATTAACAAAAATGGTGTTTTGAGCTATAAATACTTCATAATATTATATTTAATCACATTAATCAGTAATTATATTTTTTGTCAAGGTGTGTAATGGCACTGTGAATATATTTATTAAACATTAAATGACAAATTTTAACATAAATCTAAAATTTCACTGCTGGGACTTAAAAGTGCCCGTAGTTGCAGAACCACCCATATATGTGTGTGTGTGTGTGTGTGTGTGTGTGTGTGTGTGTGTGTGTGTGTGTGTGTGAAGCTGTATGCATTACGCAAAATAAATGCTTCAAACAGCAGTATGCTGTATTGTTTGCCAATTATGTTTTATGTTTAATTAAGCAAGTACATGGTAAAACGTGGTAACCTGTAATTATTAAATCTCAAAGTGATATTTAACCCATGAAAAAGTGTTTTGTTTGACTTGAATAAAACCATGCAGTTAATTTGATTCATTGTTTTTCAGTGTTGCATCCAGGGATTTTTTTTTTTAATGGAATAAAGCATTAAGAGTCTGTGCATTGCAGTAATTTTTCCCTTTTAAGGGATGTTAAAAGAATGCTAATGAATGCCCTTGCTAACCCTATGAAGCAAAAGCTAAATGACAAATGACACCAAATAGTTACATTGATGATAATAATAAAAATGCTTATTTTGCTTAGTAATAAAGTTGTTTGTTTACTATTGCTAAGCAACAACAGTTGCATTAACATACAATGTGAGGTCACAGGTGTGTGTTTATCAGCATTATACGACTTAAAATGCTGCTTATCCTGTCAGGTTTTTAATTTCTATATGTAGATGTAAACCTTAAAAACTATAAAAAAATGTTTTGGAAATTAGCAGCGTTGTCGCCCAGAAAAGTACATGATGCAACACATGCTGATGCGACATACATTGTTTTCACAATATGAATTGGTTTTAATGACCACAAAACATATGGCACCCTGATGAAACACAATACATTTTTTATTGGTTAAAATCTGACTTCATTTTACTTCATTCACTACAGTTCACTCTTGGGTAAAACTTTACAATAAGGTTCATTAGTTAACATTAGTTAACTACCTTAGTTAACATGAACTAAGAATGAACAATACTAGTTAATATTAATTTCAACATTTACTTATACGTTATTAAAATCAAAGGTTGTATTTGTTAACATTAGTTAATGCACAGTGAACTAACATTAACAATGAACAGTTGTATTTTTATTAACTAACATTAACGAAGATGAATAAATACTGTAACAAGTGTATTGCTCATGGTTAGTTCATGTTAGTTAATACATTAACTAATGTTAACTAATGAACCTTATTATAAAGTGTTACCCACTCTTGTCTTGATGTATGAACATCAACCGGATAAACTGTGCAAACTTAAATGCAAACCTTTTCTGAACTACCATTAAATACATTAGATTGTTTCTCACACGTGCATTTGTATTAGAGTTCCTCAGTTCAATGCACATGTAATTAGGCCTGTTCTTAGAGGAGATACTGGTGTGCATCATGTCAACATGCTGCAGCTCTTCTCCTCATTTTGGGTATTAAATATCACATTTGGCATTATTCCTTGAGGACAAGTGCTGCAAAGTCCTGAAATGCGATCTTTACACAGGGAAGCCCCTGTCCGAAGCCCTCAGTTCAGGTGAACGAAAGCTTCCCTCCTTTATGAGACGTGTTTGAGAGCAGGAGGAGAAGTGGCCAATCAGAGGGCTAGAAGAGCCTGTACCTGAGCAGGTGTGAGGATCTCTAAAGCTGCTCTGTGTGTGTTTGTGTGCACTCTCTCGGACCTATATCTCACCCGAAAAACCCTCTTAATACCGAAACACGGGATAAAACACACAGATTATGGAGATTAGAGTTGTTCTAGTACTGTGCCTCGCCAGCCTCGGTGTGTTTTCCGGCGCGCGAGGCGATAAAAAGGACATTTACGCGAAAGTTGTGGATTTGGTGGCTCCAGGTGAAGAGTTCCTCACAGAAGATGCTCTCGTCTCGGTGTTTGAGCGGTTGGAGAACCGTGTGCAGTGTTTCGGTGTGTCGTGTGGAAAGGTAGGTTATTTGCGCACTTTTGGAGAGGTCGAGGTCCAGCGCGCGCCCGCGGCGGCTGAAGGCTCGTGCGCTACACCTGACTGAAGAAAAGTCTCGTAAATTACTGTTATATGGGCTAAAATACAATCTTACAGAAAAATATGAGCTAAAAATAAAAATTACGAAGGGTTTGGGAAGGATAAATCATGTGTAAGGGAAATAAAGAATCGGTGCAGTTGACAAAAAACTTTGTTGTCGAACAGGTTAAATGTTTAAAGGGGACGTGTGCTTTTTCTGGTCACGACGTTTTTTAAGCTTTACACCATTTTAATCGTCTTTTATGTAGTCATATGGTGTGAAAAATACTTTTCGAGTGTATTAAAGAGACCGTTCATTCAGCACCTTTTGGCCGCTATTGGGGCATGTTGTCACAGCGCGGACCTGTGTGACACATCTGTATTATTTAAACTGGATTAGACTTTACTGTAAAATTAAAACAACTATGAAATGCAAAACAATTAATTAAACAACAAAAATATATAAAATCAGATGTGACAACTTACCCCATCTTGTCAGTTAGCTATGGGGGAAAAAAAACAGGTTTCACTCCCCTTATAATTTTTTCCATTTTGGTTTTATTGAATTCACAAAACTACAGAATTCTAGGTGTTTCAAACCAACATAACCATCTTGATCACCATAAGCATTACTGTAAAAGACGTTTGTGTAACTGGACTTTTGACTTTTTAATCTTAAAAAGTTACTGAGATAGGCCTATAGATTTGTCTGCCCTATAACACAGATTTGCATTACGAAATATATTAGCAACAGTGCAAATTATGAACAGTGACCCCATGGTTTTATAAAATAATCTGATTGAAAACTTTTGCTAAAATTATCACAGAGATCAGATATTTTTATAGTTTATTTAATCAATAATCATCTAGGCTTGCAAGTTTTTTGAAGTGATGAAACACATAAAACAGCACTTGTACTGTATTTGATATCTGTACAGACTAATATAAAATTACTATTGTAAAGCATTAGTAAATTATTGTGGGTCTGCTCAATAGTTAGATACTTAAATCTTTCTTTTTTTGATGACAGTGGTAGTTAACGTGTCCCACAGTTCTACTGTATTCTACTGTAAGAAAGTTTTGTACATTGAACTTTATTACTTTGAAGATTAATTATTTTTATGTAATTGGAGATTAGTGTTTGTCCAAAAAAAGTGTTTTTTAAGTGGGTTAAATATTATCTTTTCTATTGTAACTTTTCAAGTATAGAGTTTGAGGTTTGTTAGCAGCAACAGATTTCCACAAAAATGCTCAATGGAATATTATTTTCAAATTAAATTAATTAATTAAATTCTGACTTAATCTCAGATTCTCAGAATTCTCAAATAAATCTGTTGTTTAAGAGAAAAAACAACAACAACCCATACTTCTCCAGTTGATTGTTCACCATATATTTAATTGTTTTGTATTAAAAGATTTATGAAATGTTATGTTTACATTTGCAAATGAGTCATTGTCTAATTAAATATGCACTTATTTGCACATATTTCCAGAACATTGATGAAGCCAAGGCCAAAATTCTTGTTTGATTTTGTCAACATATTAGAGTTATCACTTTATCACTCTGAAAATAATGTCAACAGCCTGTTTTTAGGAAGAAAATTTTATATAAATGATATATTGTGTAAAAAAAACCCTCTGAAACCCTTCAGAATATTAATATGTTTAAAACTGTAAAGTTTGGTGTATGTAAAGCTGCTGGTGTGGAGATTTCTGATGGGAAAAAAACTAACGGCCTTTAGAGATAGGCATAGAAATTGAAATCTACATATGCAAATACATAACGTGCAATAAAATAAACACTTAAATGTGTGTATTTTGGATGTTTTATTTCTGCTGGCTGAAAGAAGACATGTTATGGAACCAAAATTAGCCTAAAATCTCAAAATTGACTTGAAAAAAATTGGCATAAAAGAAAAAACAATGGTTTTGCCTGTATATTGTCTTTATTTAAATACAAAACAGTTTCATTAAATACAACAATTATATAGTTTCCTATCTAGACTATATATATCCCATTATGGAAGCTTGTTTCCGCCATGGAATAAAACGATTTAAAAGATTTTTTTTAAAAGTCAATTCTGTCTAGTTGAATCTTGTATAACTTAAAGTTGAAATTGTCAAATTATCGATTTGATGAGCTATAAAGTGATGGAAATTACATCTGTTATTTGTTATCTTTTATGTGAAGAAAAGACGATCTACGCACCAACTCAATCAAGCGTTCAGACGGCACACAAAAGCTTGCTAGTAGCCTAAACGCAGCATCCTGTTAATTTTCTTTATTTTACAAAAGCGCAATATTTTGTTTTTATTGTGAGTGTACACAAATAAAAAAGAGTTTTTTATTATAGACCCTTTACAGTTTCGAATGATGCATTAGCCTACTCGTATGACCATAAATGACAGAGTATTTTAAGTTGTTTCCGCTATTATAATGAGACAAAATCACTTGGCAACGTGCCGATTTGTGTCGTGGAAGTCTCATTATAGTCCAGTGATGAAATATGCTTGTCCTGGAAACGGGGAGCCTCCAGTGTTTTCCTCTTTCTTGCTCATCTTTCTGTGATATCTTATAAAAGTTATCTCAACACTACTTGCGTGTTCCCGGGGGCTGGGTTTATGTAAATGTTAGGGTTCGTGATGTCACTAACCCGGGAGGAATGTCGTGTAGTCTCTACCAGCCGTTTGTTGTAGTCCTTAAAAAGTAATTTCTGTAAAAGCAAATATCTCCCTTTGCTTTGAACTTTAAGTGTTGTAACTTTGCAGATGTTGTTTATGCTCAAACAGCAACATTACACACTAACTAAAGTTAGAAAAGTGAAATCATACTCAACCACTCCTTTAAGTTGTTTCCGCTGCAATAATGAGACAAAATCATTTGGAATTGTGCCGATTTGTGTCGTGGTCCAGTGATGAAATTGGAAATTGGAAAGCCTCAGGTGCAGCTTCACTTGCTGTGAAGTAAATGCCACTTTTTTTCCTCGCTCATATTTCTGGGATTTCTTGAAAAAGTGCAATATTGAACTCTATGCATCCGTGATTATATTGATCGATATCTCTCTCTCTCTCTCTCAGTGTCTTTCAGTGGAGGCTCTCCATCAGCTGTTGAACTACAGCGGCTCACAGGGGCTCCAGATGGAGGACTTCTTCACCGTGGCTCCTGGATGCTGTTTGTTCCTGAGCGCTCCGGCTGAGACCTGCGGGGCCGTGCGCGAGGGCCGATGGGGCGTCGAGACCGATCGCTTAATCCAAACCATCCTCGGCCACGACCACGATCACAACACCTCCACCACCGCTCATCCTCATCACGGAGACATCACTGAATATGAGGGTTTGGAGAAGCTGTTTCATGATATTGAGAAGTACTATCAGCCCGACAGACATGAGGTGTGTATCATATTTTATTTTCATGTTGTTTAGTGCATCCTCACGGTCAGTGTTGGGGAAAGTTACTTTTAAAAGTAATGCATTAGAATATTACATTACTAAAAAGTAACTAATTGTGTTACTTAGTTACTTTTTATGAAAAGTGATGCGTTACATTACTTTTGTGTTACTTTTTCTCACCTGGGCTGGGCTTGCTCGTTTGTTTTTTAATAACATAAAAAAAGTTATATTTTTGGCAAATGTTATAAGCCTCAGGCTGAAGGAAATGCATATTTATATTTAATATATTTATGCCTGTACAGTAGAAACAAACCGTTCAGCTGTTCTGGATTAAAGAACAATACAGGAGAAGGAAGTTCAACACTCTCATTTCTAAATCTAATCTAAAGTAATTTTTGCTTATTGGTATGATTGAATTAGATCATTGAAGGTCAGCAGCAAAGACATTGGTTAATAAATTGAGATTAAATACATAAAGTATATTTGTGTGATTTAATATAATTAATTATAAATGTTTCGCGTAAAATTCTGAGATTGCATTTTACTGTTTTTATTCATTTTTAGGAATACTGAATGTTTTCGTGCAAGTGAGATGAGTAAATGCATGTTCACATTTAGTCTAGAACTGAAATAACCATCATGTTCACACAGCGCGTACACACACACACACACACACACACACACACACACACAGCGCACACACACACACACACAACTCCCCCTCACTTTATTTCTCTCAACATCGGGACAGGAGAGCTGTCAGTCAATACATGTGAAAAAGTAACTTGCAAATAATGCATTACTTTGCATTACAAGTAATCTGATTACGTAACTCAAGTTACTTGTAATGAGTTTCCCCCGACACTGCTCACGGTTATCTGGAATGTAAAATGATTGCAAAGGCTAATTGCAACTTGTGCTGTTGAGAATGACAGCGAGGCTGGACACTTCATGCTGACGGACACATGTGTCTTGTGCTTCTCGTTTAGCCCTGTGTCTCTCTGAAGGACATCGTGGAGGAGAGCAGTTCTCCTCACGGGGATCATGTGCACGTGGAGCTGGACGCTGTGATGGGAAACGTCCTCTATCACGCTCTGAGAGGAGACTGCATTAAAGCACATGTGTTTCCTGAGCGCGAGTTCTTCCTGGATTACATCTTCAGCCGCTTCGGCTCGGGAAACCTCACGCTTCATGGTATGACTGGCTGATAATCAATCACTTTTGACCAAAGCATTTCCATTTCATACCACTAGGCTCAGACTCTATTGAAATAAAACTGAAATAAAATAGAAATATTAGATTTAACTTAAACCTTGGCAACTACTATATTTTCAATTTTCATTTTAGTTAAAGTTTAAGTTTGTGATTATTAGTAGTTTTTTTTTTTTATATGTCTGTATAGTTTTTATACATTTTTATTTCATTTTTAGTTTTAGATAACTTAGCACAAAGTTAAAATTATACATGTTAACATTAATTTGAAACTAACTGATATTTAAATTTATTAGTGCTGGGAAACAATTAATCGATTAAATTAATCAATAAAAAATATTGTGTTTACATTATATATGTTCGTGATTCGTAATTGCGACTTTTTATCTCACAATTCTATCTTTTATCTCACAATTGTGAAATAAAGTCTCAATTGCGAGTTATAAAGTCAGAATAGCGTGATATAAACTCACAATTGCGTGTTATAAAGTGAGAATTGTGCTGACAGTAACACTCGTACTTTATACTTCCCTATCATAAAGTATTTTGTATAGTTTTTGTCACATGTGTTTTTGTTCTGGTTCGTCTGTGATGTAAACCAGTAGCTATTGGCTGTTTAGACTGGATGCGCTCTTTGACGTCCTTGTACAAAGAAAAAACAATGACGTGGTCTTTAATGTTCTGAACTATTAACATATTTGCAATTCTGATCGTGACTTTTTTAAATAATGTTATTGTTCCCAGATTTTGAAGAGCTTCTAAAGAGCTTAAACCTGGGCGGAGAGGAACACGACCACGATCACGATCACAGGAAAAGTCTTGCAGAGAGTCATCGGACCAACAGCAGCTGGGACACGGTAATCTACTGAGAAACTCACATATTTACATGTTACTTACTTTTTTTGCAATTAAATTAATTATTAACGTATTTATTAACTTCCAAACCCAGTTCAGGAAACCCTGTGGTAATCAATCCTGCAATAATTTAAACAAAGTAATACATTTGAACACATTAACTCAAAACTCACACTATTTATTTTTTCATTAACTTGGACGAATATGTTATTTCCCAGAATGCATTACCTGTGTGTAAACCTTTGAATAGCAATTCCACTTTTATCATTTAAATTCCAATTCCAGTTTCTGTGGTTTGCAAAAACTTACAGCAACATAGAAATGTGGCTTTTCCTTTTATGGGGCATCATGGGAAATCTTTGCACGCCTCTGAAATCTAATAATTTAGCCGTGGCACTTGACGAAGAGAGCAATCATGTGACTGCGTGAGAAATGATTTGGAGGCCTGTAACATGAAGTGTCAGTGGCGTCCATTAATGTTTATTTCTCTTGATGGATGTTGTGACACGCACTGCATGTTTCATCAGTCCACATAATCAGAGTGAAATTAAGCAGTACATATGATCTGAGCTCGTTTTTAATCATGATTAATATTTCCCATATCTTTAAGCTCACACGCTGTCTAAATAAGACCTGTCATCTGACATCCGTGGAATTAATATTTCAGCAAATAGTTAATTTGAGTGTTTCACTCGTGAATATCAGAGCATCAGCAGCGCTGCGGTGTGAAATGAAATATTAATGGCAACAAATATTTTATGCAGTTTTTCATTTGCATGTGTCCGCGTGGATTATGTTGTGCACACAGGCCTGTTTCAGCGCTGAAGACCTGTTGAGGATCTACGGACTGAACTCTTCATCACTGACCCGGGATCAGTTCACAGAGCTCAGTCCTGCTCTGATCCAGCAGATCCTCAGCCAAGGCTGTTCTGAGATCAGTCCGACACCGGCGAGCCCTGATTCTCTCAGCACCGCAGAGAGTGAGTGACCTGATCAAACCTGACAAACATATTATATGTTAACATACCAACCTCCTTGAACTACTACAGTCTACTTTGTTGATTAAAATATGCTCATTGAAGCTTGGATAATGAAATATACATGGCTAATAAACATGTACTGTAGGCTAATAAACAATCATATCTCACCAAAAAATATAAAGAAAAACTGCTTAAAGAACATCAGGCCTGTTTGAAAGATTTTTTTTTTTTTTTACAATCTGACATGCTCTGTAAGAAAAATTACATGATTATTAAGTTATGACGTGTTTTGACATTGCCCATCAAAAAAAAAAAAAAAATTATGTTAGACAAGATTCAACTCGTTTTTTAAAACTTTTTAATGTAATTTAAGTTGAAATGACCTAAACATCCAAGTGGATTGTACTTTTTTTACAGCATTGTTTTTTTTAATGGCTTAAGCACATTAACAATAATAATATACTGTATATTATAATGATAATAGAAATAATATTCTAATAAAAATAATAATCATTAATAATATTTAAAGTAAAGTAGGTTTGTAAGTATGCATCATTGAGATAATCATAGTTTATATTAATTTTTTATTTTTATTTTTTCCGTTTTCATTTGAAATTTGTTGTGTGATTTTTGTTGTTTTTATTAGTTTTTAGTTTTTCTATATAGTTTTTATTAATTTTAAAAAGAGTTTTAGTTATTTTAGAATATCAAGTTAAACTAAACAAAAATAGGAAATGATGAAACAAAATTAAATAAATAAAAAGTTTTTTTTTTAACTTTATTTCTGTTAACGTTTATTTAATTTAAAACAATGAAAGCATTTTTTTATGGTTTAGTTAACTATAATAACACTAGTATGTGTCATGGTAGTAATTGTTGTACTGAATTTAACTTTAGGAGAAAATGTGCCTAATTGTAATGGACAATACAAAAAAAAAAAAAAAAAAACTGAAAATCTCCAAAAAATAGTTAATATTTAAAAAAAAAACTAAAACTGTTAAAGACCTAAAGATCTCACTATAAACTCATACAGTATAATTTAATCTCAATGAGTGAAAAATACTGCTATTTGTGTTGTAAAAGACTGTATAAGTCACCTTTATTTGGAAGTATGAATTGTATTTATTAACCGAAGTGATCTTGTTTTGTGCGCAGGATACGGATACGCCACGCTGGCGAACCTCATCATCTGTCTGATGGCCATGTTTGGGATCGTGGTGCTGCTGTTCTCGGCCTGTACGCGCGTGTTCGAGCTCTGCATCCAGTTCTGCATCAGTCTCGCTGTGGGATCTCTGACGGGAGACGCTCTGCTGCATCTGCTGCCCGCGGTCAGAAAACACTCCAACACAGCCTGCATCTGAGGATTTTAGGCTGGATTTCATTTTTCAGTTATATACTAGAGTTAATTTTATTTAACTAATTAATTAATAAGGTGATTAAAATAAATTTATTTGGCTTTTATTTTATTTTTTACTAATTTTAGCACTTGTTTTCAGTTAGTAGTTTAAAGGGATAGTTCACCCAAAAATTTAAATTCTGTCAGTATTTACTCTCCCTCATGTTGTTCAACCCCGTAAGACTTTCGTTCATCTTCGGGACACAAATTAAGATATTTTTGATTAAATCTGAGAGCTGGATCACTCCTCCATAGGCTTCATGGTATTTTTAGTGAGCCTCGAGTGAGTTCACGTAGTGTAATAGCGTACGCAAACACGTCAGTGTACGTCACACGTACTGTAATAGCGCAGAGCTACGTCACACGTAGGCTCACTATTGGCCGACGCTGGTCATGTGTGTGTGATGCATGTGACATACAACACAGAAGCGCTGCTGTTACACTAGTGAACTGACTCGAGGCCCACAGAGAAGGAAATGAATAGTTGAAATAAAGTATTCTCGTCACTTGATAAACTTAAGATTGAGCCACTGTAGTCACTTGGACTATTTTAACAATGTCTTTAATAACTTTTCGGGGAACAAGTTTCAATCCCTTAGAAACCTTTGGAGGAGTGATCCAGCTCTCAGATTTCATCAAAAATATCTTAATTTGTGTCCCGAAGATGAACGAAGGTCTTACGGGGTTGAACAACATGAGGGAGAGTAAATACTGACAGAATTTTCATTTTTGGGTGAACTATCCCTTTAATAAAACAAAATTCAGCTTCATTTCAAAATAATAAAAACAATTTTTAATAGTTTTAGTTAACAATAACCACCCTGCTTTAACCTGTGCTGTTATTGTAGAATCGTTTAGTATTCTGACCTTGAAATATCAGTTCATGTCACACTATCATGATTGTATCTTCTTATTGGAACAGTCCATCCCAATTCACGAGGCACGCTGCCAAACGCAGGTTAACCTGTATCTCTGAATACACCCGAAAGGGCAAAGGAGTGTTTATTTCATATTTCATATCGCTGGCATGTCGAATTCTTCATGCAACGAGATACATGTTCTACTTCAAAATGTAATGTTTATTTCAACATTCTGCGATCACTCTCTGCCTGAATCTCATAGAAACGTCCGTTTTCTGGTTTAACGGGGCAAAATGTGTCTCGGCGGCCGGCCTGGCACACGTTATTACTCATCATATACTACCATGATAAAAATTTAAGCTTGCATAATGAAATATACATGGCTCATAAACAATCATATCTCACCCAAGAATCAAAAGAAAACAATTAGTTTCTTCTTAAAGAACATCAGGCCTGCTTGAAAGATTGTTTTTGCAATGTGACATTCCCTTTAAAAAATGATATGATCAGTAAGTTATGACAACATGTGTTTTTACATTGCTTTAACTCAAAAAAATGTTATGTGTACAAGATAAAACCTTTTTTTTTAAATCGTTTGATGTCATTTAATTTGAAATTAATTAAACATCCAAGTTGATTGTACTTTAAAATTTAACCATTTTTTTATGGTTTTTAGTTTTTGTGAACTATAATAACACTAGTATGCATCATGGTAGTAATTGTTGTACTGAATTTAACTTTAGGAGAAAATGTGCCTAATTGTAATGGACAATGTCACAATTTTCTGAGTGAAAATGTAGTGTTATCCTTCATCTATCTCTCGTGCCGTTCTGCCATCACGGCAAAAAATTAAATAAATAAATGCGTTTCTTACGTAGTATTTTTGTCTTGTTTCCAGTCCAAATATATAAAAATTCTTAACTCAAGATGCATTTACTAGACGATTAAAATGACATAATATATTATGTCCTGTTTTCTGGGGAAAAAAATAAAAATTAAGTGAGTTGATGCTTAAAAAAAAGCAAAATGATCCTCCAATGGGGTAAGAAAAATAATCTTAATTTAAACAGAAACGAGATAATTTTTCGTACCCCATTGGCAGATAATTTAGCTTATTTTAAGCAAAAACTCACTTCATTTTTATTTATTTTCCCAGAAAATAAGACTTAATATCTATGTATCATTTTACTACTTTAGTAAATGCATCTTAATTTAAGAAATGTTTTATATTTGGACTGGAAACAAGACAAAAATACAAAGTAAGAAAAGCATTTTTTGCAGTCTCTGCCTGGAGCTCATAGAAACGTCCCGTCTCCCGGTTTAACAGGCCTGGCTCCCGTTATTTCCCCCGAGCGCTGACATCGCCCACGTTCCCTCATCCGTTTAGATCCGTGTCAACATAACTACAGCCCTGTCATACCATGTCATCGGCCTGAGTGGAAAATAACCGGATTGCTGAGAAGAAACTGAGCTCTCTTATTGAGTGCAGACAGGAGTTACTCTACAGCCCTGCTGGGAAATCAAAGCTTCTGACTGGCGTTAATGTCATTGTCCAGCTGTGTTTTCATGGCTGTGTGTCTCTGTGCAGTTCTTAGGCCTTCACGTTCACGGAGACGCAAACGATCACGATCACACTGAGGAAAACCTCGACTACGTGTACAAACTCCTGGTGCTTCTCGCGGGCATCTATTTCTTCTACCTGATGGAGAGCATCTTCTCCATCATCACTCGCTCACAACATCACCACGGTCACAATGAAGTGAGTGTTTCGTGTCGTTTGAGCGTTCTCGTCCCACATGATCGGATTATGAGTTTATTCCCAGATCTGTTTCCACAGGAGGAGTCTGAGGTCCATCACTGCGATCACGGCCGAGTCCTGCAGATGTTCCAGCAAGAGAGACAGAACGATCACTCCAGCTCTCAGGCCGATCTGGTGAGGAAATCACGGACAAATACACGTCTCAATGCTAAGAAAAGTGTGAAATGCATGTTTCAGTGCTAAGAAAAGTGGGAAATGCATGTCTCAATGCTAAGAAAAGTGTGAAATGCATGTTTCAGTGCTAAGAAAAGTGTGAAATGCATGTCTCAATGCTAAGAAAAGTGTGAAATGCATGTTTCAATGCTAAGAAAAGTGGGAAATGCATGTTTCAATGCTAAGAAAAGTGGGAAATGCATGTTTCAATGCTAAGAAAAGTGGGAAATGGATGTCTCAATGCTAAGAAGAGTGGGAAATGCATGCCTCAATGCTAAGAAAAGTGGGAAATGCATGTTTCAATGCTAAGAAAAGTGGGAAATGGATGTCTCAATGCTAAGAAGAGTGGGAAATGCATGCCTCAATGCTAAAAAAAGTGGGAAATGCATGTTTCAATGCTAAAAAAAGTGGGAAATGCATGTCTCAATGCTAAGAAAAGTGGGAAATGCATGTTTCAATGCTAAAAAAAGTGGGAAATGAATGTTTCAATGCTAAAAAAAGTGGGAAATGCATGTTTCAATGCTAAAAAAGTGAGAAATGCATGTTTCAATCCTAAGAAAAGTGGGAAATGCATCTCAATGCTAAGAAAAGTGGGAAATGCATGCCTCAATGCTAAGAAAAGTGGGAAATGCATGTCTCAATGAAAAAGTGGGAAATGCATGTCTCAATGCTAAGAAAAGTGCGAAATGCATGTCTCAATGCTAAGAAAAGTGGGAAATGCATGTCTCAATGCTAAGAAAAGTGGGAAATGCATGTCTCAATGCTAAAAAAGTGGGAAATGCATGTCTCAATGCTAAAAAAAAGTGGGAAATGCATGTCTCAATGCTAAGAAAAGTGGGAAATGCATGTCTCAATGCTAAGAAAAGTGGGAAATGCATGTCTCAATGCTAAGAAAAGTTGGAAATGCATGCCTCAATGCTAAGAAAAGTGGGAAATGCATGCCTCAATGCTAAGAAAAGTTGGAAAAGCATGCCTCAATGCTAAGAAAAGTTGGAAATGCATGCCTCAATGCTATGAAAAGTGGGAAATGCATGCCTCAATGCTAAGAAAAGTGGGAAATGCATGCCTCAATGCTAAAAAAAGTGGGAAATGCATGTTTCAATGCTAAGAAAAGTGAGAAATGCATGTCTCAATGCTAAGAAAAGTGGGAAATGCATCTCAATGCTAAGAAAAGTGAGAAATGCATGCCTCAATGCTAAAAAAAAGTGGGAAATGCATGTTTCAATGCTAAGAAAAGTGGGAAATGCATGCCTCAATGCTAAGAAAAGTGGGAAATGCATGCCTCAATGCTAAAAAAAGTGGGAAATGCATGTTTCAGTGCTAAGAAAAGTGGGAAATGCATGCCTCAATGCTAAAAAAAAGTGGGAAATGCATGCCTCAATGCTAAAAAAAGTGGGAAATGCATGTTTCAATGCTAAGAAAAGTGGGAAATGCATGCCTCAATGCTAAAAAAAAGTGGGAAATGCATGTCTCAATGCTAAAAAAAGTGGGAAATGCATGTTTCAATGCTAAAAAAAGTGGGAAATGCATGTTTCAATGCTAAGAAAAGTGGGAAATGCATGCCTCAATGCTAAAAAAAAGTGGGAAATGCATGCCTCAATGCTAAAAAAAGTGGGAAATGCATGTCTCAATGCTAAGAAAAGTGGGAAATGCATGTTTCAATGCTAAGAAAAGTGGGAAATGCATGTTTCAATGCTAAGAAAAGTGGGAAATGCATGCCTCAATGCTAAAAAAAGTGGGAAATGCATGTCTCAATGCTAAGAAAAGTTGGAAAGAGTCTTTGTTAATGAATAAATTATACCAATGGAGTCTAAGTGTTATTTTAGTATCATTATTATAGTTTAGTATCAGCTATTTTAGTTTTATTAATTTCTTTTTTCTTTTTTTTTTCTTTTTTCATTCTCAACTTTAGCTAAATTTTTAGTAATTCTGATGGGTGTTTTGTCTTTATTTATTTATTGATATTTACATACCGGTAATTGTCAACACTACCTTTCAAACGTGAAATAATTAAAAATGTTTACTTCTTTCTTTTTCTTTTGTTTTTAAATTAGTCTGTCTGCTAAAAATTTAGTTTTGATTACAGGCATAAATTATATTTGACAATATATTCACATGGAAAACAGCTATTTTAAATGGTCATAATATTTCACAACATTTACTGTTTTAACTGTAATTTCGATCGAATAAATGCAGGCTTGATGAGCAGAAGAGATTATTTTAAAAACATTCAAAAATTTGTTTTAGTGTATTTGTTTTTTTATGAATACATTTTTCTGATTAATTAATTTATATTTTATTTCAAATAGTTTTTATTTTATTTCAAATAATGATAGTTTTTATGGTTTTAGCTAACAATAATAACCCTGTTCAGACGTTTGGAGCTCATACACTTACAGTAGTTTCTACACATATTAGATTGCATTCTTTGTTTAAATATTCTCTGTAGTTTTTATTCTAGTAAGTTTGTAGGTTCTAAGAGATGTGCTTTTAATGAATATTTTATTATTATTATCGTAGGTGGATGCTGAAAAAAAAGGGAAGTCCTTCCTGAAGCCTGGAGCCTCTAAAAGAGGTGATAATGACATACTCATGTTCTGCACATCCAATGAGCTGTTTAGTGCAAATAACCATCAGGCCACTACTAAAAGATGTGATGCATGTTTACAGTGGTCTTGTCTTGTCGTTCAGAGCAGCGTTTGCTTCCCTATATGATCACCATTGGAGACGCCATCCATAACTTTGCCGACGGTTTGGCTCTCGGCGCAGCGTTCTCCATCTCGTGGAGATCCGGCCTGGCCACGGCTCTGGCGGTGCTCTGCCACGAGCTGCCACACGAGCTAGGTGAGCGTGTGTTAGAGGATCAAACATGCAATCATATTTTGAAATATTATTAGAATTTAAAATAGCTGTTTTCTATGTGAATGTAAAGTAAAGTGTAATTTATTCCTGTGATCAAAGCTGAATTTTCAGCATCATTACTCCAGTCTTCAGTGTCACATGATCCTTCAGAAATCACTATAATATGATGATTTGACGCTCAAGACACATTTATGATTATTATAAGTGTTGAAAACAGTTGTGCTGCTTCGTATTTGTGTGGAAATCGTCATACTTTTTTTAGGATCGTTTGATGAATAGAAAGTTCGAAAGAACAGCATTTATTTGAAATAGAATCTTATAACATTATAAATGTTTTTTTTGTCACTTTTGATCAATTAGAATAATCATTTTCACACATGAATTGGCCCCTCTGAAAGTCTTTGGGATGTTCAATAAATGTTATGATGTAATTTCCTTACATTTTTGGTCAAGATCTTGTGAAAATGTCCCCTTGTGTTTTTCTTAATTTCATTCTGACTAAAATGAACGTGTTGCATCACAGCTTTTTTTTGTGCATGTCATTTTCTGTTTTGCAATTGTATTATGTGTACACACACTGCCCGACCAATCAAAACTGCTGTTTGGATTTAAATAGGCAAATGCTTAAGAGTCTATGACTGGATCGTTATTGCAGTGATTATTATGTTTCTAGCATGTTTTATGTTTGGCAACAGTTCTTCTAACCCACTAGATCACATACAAGATCTTAAGCAAAAATGAACGCAACTCTTTATGGAAATAAATGTTGTGATGTTATTTGCATAGTTTTTTGGTGAAGATCTTGTATTGCTAAAGCAAGAGTCCAGCTCTCTGTAAAGTCTCCTCCAGAACATCACAAACACTCTCAGTGAATTTAAGATCTGGACTCGTGTGTGAAAATGATTCTTCATGTTCCTCACAACCGTTCTTTCACAATCTGAAATCTTCATTGTCATTCTGGAATATGGCCATGATGTGTTTCCTACATGTTTAAGAAATGAAAAGCTACACACTTCATCAGTTAGTGTTAGAAGAACTGTTACCAAACATATAACATGATAGAAACATAATAATCATGCAATAATGATCCAGTCGTAGACTCTTGAGCATTTGCCTTTTTAAATCCAAACAGCGACTTTTTTTGGCCAGGCTAAATATACACACAAACACACAGTTGGGTCAAATTCCTAAAGAATTGGGTCACGGCTTAAAGACCATGGGAAATGTGGGTGCCATGGTCAAACCAGTTGAGAACCACTGGTCATAAATAATATCAGCTATGACTAAGTGTGGTTATGGACGAAGGTCTGTCGACTGGTTTTAGTGTTTGTTCTGAGATAAACTCAACAATGCCTGAGAAAACAAGTGAGCAGCGCTTTCTAGAAACACACTCTTCACGGTTCCTGCTGTGAGTCATGGATCGGCACAGATAAACACAGATTAGATACTATTGACTCCTGAGTTCATGAACGCAGCTTCCTGGTCATAATGTCCTTCTTTCTGCACACACACGAGAATGAACAAAGAATGAAGGGATTGAAAAACCTCCTGTCTGACGGAGAAATAAACGTTACGCCTCTATAAACTTACAAGCCTCTCTATGCTAGTGAAATATTAATTTTCAGACATTTTTATGCTTAGTTTAACAGATGATTTTTGATTTATGCATGATTGAAGCTCTTGATTTAATCTTTCATTTAGTTTCAAATGCTTTTTTGTTCGTTTTTTTAAATAATTGTATTTATTCCACTAGTGTTTTGATGGTTGTCTTACTTTCAGACCTGATTTTATGCTTCGCTTTACTCTTTTATTCTAACCAGAGGAGGATTTTATGGCTCGACAATCGCTTTTTTATTGCTCAGGAGATTTAAGTTAAATTTGTGTCTCACAACTCTGACTTTATTACTTGTAAGTTCACTGTATATCTCTTCAGAATTGTCAGATAAAAAGGCGCAATTATCTTTCTTTCTTTTTTTATTCCCTCGCAAAAACAAGCTTCCAAACATTTAACCCCAAAATCAAAAGAAAGAAATAAGAAATTATATTTTACATTTTTAAAAAAACTATTTTTGTATTGTGACATCAATTTTCACAATATATCAAACTATAGAAAAAAATAATTTACAAAAATAAAAGCTTTGTAACTACTGTAGAACCAGAATTGAAATCATGGGGAAGATCTTAAATTAGACTTAATTTTTGTTTTCAAAATATTATTATTTATTATTTCTGTTTTAGCGTGAAATTTCTTTTTTTTTCTTTTCGTGGATTGTCTGAGAAGCAGGAAACAAGTTTAAAAAAAAGTTGCAAATAAAACGAATATTATCAGAGTACGTTTTACATGAAAATTCCATTTCAATCTTTCTAATTCAGATTTTCATGTTTAATTCAACGTATTACTTGCCATTTCTTTGCAATTATGTGTAAAATTTACTAGCAATGACTGATTTTTCATCTCAGATGTACTTTTTCTTTCCTACACTGTCAGAAAAGATCACTAAAAGCTGCATTTTTACAGTAGTAACACACACTTTCCTTTAAGTGTTGTGCCCCCTAACACACTGTTGTCCCCGTAATGCTCTGAGTTTTGCGAGTGTGTGACGTGTCACCTCTGGTCTCAGGTGATTTCGCGATCCTGCTGCACTGCGGTGTGTCTGTGAAACGAGCTCTTCTGCTGAACATCGGGAGCTCTCTCACCTCCTTCATCGGCCTGTACATCGCGCTGTCCGTCTCCACACAAACCGTGGCTGTAGAGTGGATTTCGGCCGTCACCGCTGGACTCTTTCTGTATGTCGGGCTGGCAGATATGGTACGGTCTCAGTGTTTTCTCTTCACACGCAGCAACTAGCAGTGTTTTCTGTCCAGTCATTGAGTGTTGTGACTTTACATTTCTCGAATGCATTATTTCAGTGTTAACAGATACTCACAAAACCCTTCTTCTCTGTTTGTTCTCGTGTAGCTTCCCTCGCTGGTCCATGTGGACAGTAAAAGACCTTGGCTGGTTTTTCTCCTGCAGAATCTGGGACTTTTAAGTGGCTGGGGAATTTTATTGCTTTTGTCCTTATATGAAGACCAAATAGGGGTCTAAATATGATGCTTTAGGTTTTATTTGTGCCTTATTACTATATAACTGCCCATAGAAACTACATATTAAACGTGCAATATGTGCCCGTATGTGTCTTCATATTAAATATTGGTAACACTTTACAATAAGGTCTCATTAGGAACATGAATTAATCCATTCAATAAGATTAACTAAAAAAAGAGAAATAGAGATAGAAATATAATTGTTCATTAATAGTTCATATTAGCTTAGGTCCATTAAATAATATTAACAGATATAACTTTTGATTTTAATAATGTATTAGTACAATAATTGATGCTTTATAAGTATTTTTCATTGTTAGTTCATGTTAACTAATATTATGAACTGTATTGTAAAGTGTTACCTAAATATGTTTAGTATTTTTAGATCACATTTGGATGGAAAAGCAAAGAAAACTTTTGCACATTTTCATAATCTTTTTTAATTGTTTTGTCATTCATTGTTCATCATTATGAATCATAGATTCACGGATGAGATATTCAGCCTTTAATGTAGCTACTTCCTTTGAATTTAAATGCTGTATTTTTATTAGTAAATACTCATAGGGTATTTCTGTCATTAATTTTTGCAGTAGTATTTTTAAAGTAAAATATCAGCCAAAAACACTTTTGAAGCATATTAGTATACTCTTATGTTTAAATTCTGCATGAATGATGGTCACACTTTAGATTAGGATCCAATTCTCACTATTAACTATGACTTTTGCTAAACTCCTAATTACTGCTTATTAATAGTTAGTAAGGTAGTTGTTAAGTTTAGGTATTGAGGATTTAGGGGTGTAGAATATGGTTATGCAGAATAAGGCATTAATATGTGCTTTATAAGTATTAATAAAGAACTAATATTCTAGTATTATTCATGTTAATAAGCAACTAGTTTATAGTGAGAATTGGACTTTAAACTAAAGTGTTTTTTGAATGAGGTTTATGAATTAAAATTGTCATTATTCACTGTAATAAATTCAACAGGTTTCATTTAAATCATAATTTAAATCAAATATGACACGACATGTCAAGACTCATCATATATATTTAAAAGACTATGGTAAATGATTATGGGCTATGTTTACGATACTTTAGTGAAGCTGTTGTACATCAGTTTCCAGCGTTCATTCCCTTTCATTTTCATTGAAAGAAAAACAATCAGCATGAACATTCCCTTTTCCTTTTGAACTGCCTTTAATTAAGGATTTATGTTTTAAAGTAATAATAGCTGTAAATAAATCCAAACAAATATGAAATGTCTTATTTGTCTCCCAGAGGTCATTCACTGCTACAGTAGATATCACAATCTCACTCACAGCGCATTAGTTATGCAAGCCGTGAGGAGTCTACTCAGCTGTGTGTGTGTGTGTGTGTGTGTGTGTGTGTGTGTGTGTGTGTGTGTGTGTGTGTGTGTGTGTGTGTGTGTGTGTGTGTGTGTGTCGTGACGTGACGTGACGTGACGTCACTAGTGATGTTGTCTTCGGGTCAAACTCTATATAGCTGGTTCACAGGGTTTATCTGACATCATCGACCAGATCCACACCTTAAAATCTCAAGACAAGCTCAGCAGAACCACAGGACTATTACAGGTTAAAATAACCTTTACTTTATTGGTTATTTATAGATAGATAGAGACAGAGGGATGGAGGGATGATTGGATAGAGACAGAGGGATGGAGAGATGGATAGAGAGAGGGATGGATGGATGGTTGGAGAGAGACAGGGATGGATAGATAGAGATAGAGGGATGGATGGATAGAGACGGACAGATGGATAGATAGAGATAGAGGGATGGATGGATGGATGGATAGAGACAGACAGATGGATAGATAGAGATAGAGGGATGGATGGATGGATAGAGACAGACAGATGGATATAGAGACAGACAGATGGATAGATAGAGATAGAGGGATGGATGGATGGATAGAGACAGACAGATGGATGTATGGATGGATAGAGACAGAGGGATGGATGGATAGAGACAGATGGATGTATGGATGGATAGAGACAGGGATGGATGGATAGAGACAGGGATGGATGGATAGAGACAGGGATGGAGGGATGGATAGATAGATGGATAGAGACAGAGGGATGAATGGATGGATAGAGACAGAGGGATGGATGGATAGAGATAGAGGGATGGATGGATGGATAGGGACGGATGGATGGATGGATGGATGGATGGATAGAGATAGAGGGATGGATGGATAGAGACAGAGGGATGGATAGATAGAGATAGAGGGATGGATGGATGGATGGATAGAGACAGACAGATGGATGTATGGATGGATAGAGACAGAGGGATGGATGGATAGAGATAGAGGGATGATGATAGAGACAGACGGATGGATGGATGGATGTATAGATAGAGACAGGGATGGATGGATAGAGGGATGGATGGATAGAGACAGAGGGATTGGTGGATGGATGGATAGAGACAGGGATGGAGGGCTGGATAGATAGATGGATAGAGACAAGGAATGGATGGATGAATGAATAGAGACAGAGGGATGAAAGGAGAGATAGAGGGATGGATGGATAGAGACAGGGATGGAGGGATGGATGGATAGGGACAGGTGGATGGATGGATGGATAGAGACAGACGGATAGATGGATGGATAGAGACAGAGGAATGGATGGATAGGGATAGAGGGATGGATGGATGAATGGATAGGGATAGAGGGATGGATGGATAGAGACAGAGGGATGATGGATAGGGATAGAGGGATGGATGGATGAATGGATAGGGATAGAGGGATGGATGGATAGAGACAGAGGGATGATGGATGGATGGATGGATGGATAGAGACAGAAATGGATGGATGGATGGATGGATGGATGGATGGAGACAGACGGATGGATGGATGGATAGAGACAGGGATGGAGGGATAGAGACAGACGGATGGATGGATGGATAGAGACAGGGATGGTGGGATAGAGACAGACAGAAGGAGGGATGGATAGAGACAGAGGGATGGTGGGATGGATAGAGATGGATGGATGTATTGATAATAATATATATCTAATACACATTGCCATGTTTAAGCTATAGACAGTTTTGGCCTCTTGTGTAAAAATGAACAAAGTTCATCATCATCTAAAGCTTGTAAATCTTATCATCCTCATAAAGCTCGTGTCTGTCGATGTCCAGCACACGTTCACATCATCAGCTGACACAGATATCATCTTTATTCCTCTTGGACCGCGATTATATTAAACAGAGAACAAACAGAAATCTTCTGATTCTCAGATGAAAACATTTTCAGAAGAAATCTCAACAATATCTCCAACATTCCTCCAAAAAACCTATTTCATCTGAAATACAAATGAAACATAAAGAGATTATTATTTTTAGCACCAACATTTGAATAAATCTGTTTTTGGATGTTGTTATTTCTTTTCTGATAATATATTAATATATTATCATCCATATTAACAATTAAATAATGAATGACCCTCAACAAACACTGAACAAACAATGACTGTAAATATTAGATTAAGATGATAATGAGAGCAAACAATAATGTCCCCTTCATTCCAGTGCAGCATTGAAAGTGTTTTATTATATTTTTTAACTTTTACCATATAGGTCGCTGCATGTCAACAGGAAATAAAGAGGGAAAAAATGAATTCCCAACTATTTCTGATTTGTTGACCCTAATAATCAATTTAATTCCCACCCACTAGTGTCTTTCAGAAGGGATTTTATTAATAGCAAGCATAACCAGGTAATTAATGTCAATCAAATGAAAGAAAGGGAAAAGAAGGAAGTAAAACTAGACCTAGATATCCAGTTAAAACTGCATCCTGGATTGTGTTCTGGTCAAAGTCTGTGTTCAGTGAAGAAGTGGAGTGATTTAGCGGATGCTTTCTGGATCTGGGTTATTGAGATCATGCAGATGTAATTAAGGGAGTGAACTGAACTACAGTCACATGACTACTCTAATCACCTCACACACGCGCCAGTTTATGTAACATGACCAACTATAATCTGGATTATAAAAGTGATCTTTGGATTGAAGTGTTTGGGAATGTTTGACATTCATACCGACTCTGATCCATGAATCCTCATGGATGTGATGGTAAATAACCCAATGCTGCCCGCTGCTGTACAGACAGTGTCAGTGCATGTGTGTAAAGACTCAATTTACACTGAAAAAAAAAATTGTTATAAATGTGTAAAATATGATTTGGTAAATGTTTCAATTTTATTACATTATTTCATTTTTGTTTCTACTCACTATAGTACCGTGCTGTTAGATGTATGTATTTATTCAAGTTATTTATATAGTTTAAAATAAACTAAATAAAATGTTATTCTTATTTAATAAATACATTAAAACTAAATTTGTATCATGTTTTTATTTATTATTTTTAATGAATTCATATTTAATGGTAATAGATGATTTGTTAATTGCATTTAATTGATTACGCTTTTAACATAATATTTGCGATTGGTTTGTGAAGTGTTTTTTAATGCATGTTTAGGCTGAGTTTTTGTTGAAGTCGTATTTCCCACTGGGAAGTTCGGGAATCATTTTGAAACACAAGTTCTCGAGTTTGGAGTGCCACAAACTTTAATCATCATGGCGGAGGAGAAGCTGCTGTCTGGTAGGCCTATGCTTTACTAGTTTTTTCGACAACAGCTTCATCGTATGGTGACCACTATAGACAGTAAAAGAAATGGACACAGCGACCCCTTGATTTCAACGGAGAAAAGTGAAGCCCATTAGAAGCGACTGCGCAGGCTCAAACTGGGCTTGACCACGTAGATGTGACGTGAGTGTAGATTTGAAAATCTTGCTTCCCCCTATTATTGTTGAATCACGGAAGCTACACCAGTTACTTTTGCCAAAAGATTTCTATTTATTATGTGTCATGTGTCAGACAGAGAGAAACACAGGCATATTAGAATAAGGCTACATGAGAGGAGGTCTTCATTCCAGATCTCTATTCCCCATTTCTCTATCTTCTAATCCCATCATGCTAGCTGTAAATGGTTTCTCTGAGTTTCTCCTTCCTTTCCCCATCATCTCTATGTTTCTCCTTCCTCTCACCCCATCATGGAGATTGTCCTCACTGCAGATCATGAAATCCACGGGGAGGAGTCGGATCCAGATCCAACTCCTCCCACCTTATATTTACCTAAACCAACCCATCTCCGTCCCCTGATCCCTAAACCCACCCCTAAACCTACCCATCTCCGCCCTCTGATCCCTAAACCCACCCCTAAACCTACCCATCTCTGCCCCCTGATCCCTAAACCCACCCCTAAACCTACCCATCTCTGCCCCCTGATCCCTAAACCCACCCCTAAACCTACCCATCTCTGCCCCCTGATCCCTAAACCCACCCCTAAACCTACCCATCTCCGCCCCCTGATCGATAAACCAACCCCTAATCCTACCCATCTCTGCCCCCTGATCCCTAAACCCACCCCTAAACCTACCCATCTCTGCCCCCTGATCCCTAAACCCACCCCTAAACCTACCCATCTCCACCCCCTGATCCCTAAACCCACCCCTAATCCTACCCATCTCCACCCCTTGGATCTTGATCCGACTCCTCCCCGTGGTTCTCATGTACTGCATTGAGGTGCTACTGGCATCATGCCTTTATGTTTCTCTGAGGTGGCACAGTAAGATTGAGCTTATATACATCACAGAGACTTACAGCTTCCTTGTAAAGTAGAAAAACACATTGCTTATGTTAAAAAAATTATTGTATACCTAATGGTACAATCCACCTTCCACATTAAGAAACTATTTCTCAGTGTATACATTATTGGTATACAAATGGTACATTTGCATCAGCTGAAACATTCCTTGTCTTGCAAAGAGCATACCAACTGTACACATTTGAAGTATCATCATCACTGGAACATCTCTGCTAAGTGAACATTGCATACCTTTAAGCAAAATATAACTCTACCAGCTTTCTGCTCAGCACACATGCACAAACATAGTCTGACTTTACAAAAAACTTTATGAAATTATTATGCAAATAATTAAAGAAAAATAAAAGTAACAAATAACATTAAACAATAAAATTTTAGTCTTCATGAGCATATTGAGAAAATGTCCCGCATTTTCATCAGTCTGTTGGTTTTTAATTATCATAAGAAAACGTGCATGCGTTCTTTTGCCTTTTTAAGAAAGCGTAGTTTTGCACCTATATTTAACAGTCATTGCCAGTGTCCTGTGTTATGCTGTGGTGTGCTGTGGTGTGATGTGTTATGCTGTGTTATGCTGTGTTATGCTGTGGTGTGCTGTGGTGTGATGTGTTATGCTGTGTTATGCTGTGTTATGCTGTGGTGTGATGTGTTATGCTGTGTTATGCTGTGGTGTGCCAGCCCGTTCTCATCCCAAGGCGTCATACATGAGACGCTTGTGACATTTCGTCGAAATCTTACGCACATGGCATCCTTTAGCGTCAATATGAGACGCAGAACCCAAGGCGTCATAACCGTAACCCTACCCCAGACCTAAACCTACCCATAACAGTGCGTGTCATATTGACGCAAAAGGATGCCATGTGCGTAAGATTTCGACGAAATGTCATATGGCGTCACCTATATGACGCCAAAGGATGAGAATGTGTTGGGTGTGCTGTGTAATGCTGTGTTGTGCTGTGTTATGCTGTGGTGTGCTGTGTAATGCTGTGTTGTGCTGTGTTATGCTGTGGTGTGCTGTGTAATGCTGTGTTGTGCTGTGTTATGCTGTGGTGTGCTGTGTAATGCTGTGTTGTGCTGTGTTATGCTGTGGTGTGCTGTGTAATGCTGTGGTGTGCTGTGGTGTGCTGTGGTGTGCTGTGTTATGCTGTGGTGTGCTGTGTTATGCTGTGGTGTGCTGTGTTATGCTGTGGTGTGCTGTGTTATGCTGTGTTATGCTGTGGTGTGATGTGTAATGCTGTGGTGTGCTGTGTTATGCTGTGGTGTGCTGTGTAATGCTGTGGTGTGCTGTGTTATGCTGTGGTGTGCTGTGTTATGCTGTGGTGTGCTGTGTAATGCTGTGTTATGCTGTGGTGTGCTGTGTAATGCTGTGGTGTGCTGTGTTATGCTGTGGTGTGCTGTGTTATGCTGTGGTGTGATGTGTAATGCTGTGGTGTGCTGTGTTATGCTGTGGTGTGATGTGTAATGCTGTGGTGTGCTGTGTTATGCTGTGGTGTGCTGTGTAATGCTGTGTTATGCTGTGGTGTGATGTGTAATGCTGTGGTGTGCTGTGTTATGCTGTGGTGTGCTGTGTAATGCTGTGGTGTGCTGTGTAATGCTGTGGTGTGCTGTGTTATGCTGTGGTGTGCTGTGTAATGCTGTGTTATGCTGTGGTGTGCTGTGTAATGCTGTGGTGTGCTGTGTTATGCTGTGGTGTGCTGTGTAATGCTGTGTTATGCTGTGGTGTGCTGTGTAATGCTGTGGTGTGCTGTGTAATGCTGTGGTGTGCTGTGTAATGCTGTGGTGTGCTGTGTAATGCTGTGGTGTGCTGTGTTATGCTGTGGTGTGCTGTGTAATGCTGTGTTATGCTGTGGTGTGCTGTGTAATGCTGTGGTGTGCTGTGTTATGCTGTGGTGTGCTGTCTAATGCTGTGTTATGCTGTGGTGTGCTGTGTAATGCTGTGGTGTGCTGTGTAATGCTGTGTTGTGTTGTGTTATGCTGTGGTGTGGTGTGATGTGTAATGCTGTGGTGTGCTGTGTAATGCTGTGGTGTGTTGTGTTATGCTGTGGTGTGATGTGTAATGCTGTGGTGTGCTGTGTAATGCTGTGTAATGCTTTGGTGTGCTGTGTAATGCTGTGGTGTGTTGTGTTATGCTGTGGTGTGATGTGTAATGCTGTGGTGTGCTGTGTAATGCTGTGGTGTGCTGTGGTGTGTTGTGTTATGCTGTGTTATGCTGTGGTGTGCTGTGTAATGCTGTGGTGTGCTGTGTAATGCTGTGATGTGCTGTGGTGTGATGTGGTGTGCTGTGTTATGCTGTGGTGTACTGTGTTATGCTGTGTTATGCTGTGTGTGCTGTGTTATGCTGTGTTATGCTGTGTGTGGTGTGATGTGGTGTGCTGTGTTATGCTCTGGTGTGCTGTGTTATGCTGTGTTATGCTGTGTGTGCTGTGTTATGCTGTGTTATGGTGTGTTATGCTGTGGTGTGCTGGGGAGGCAGCACTAAGAAGAGAGACTGGGAGACTGAACAGGCTGGTAAAGAAAGCTGGCTCGGTTGTCGGCATTGAGCTGGAGTCGCTCACAGATACTGCAGAGAAACGGACCATGAGCAGGACCCACTACACAGCATGTCCATCAAACAGAGGAGCATGTTCAGGGGCAGACTTCTGTCTATACACAGGTTGAGGAGGTCCTTTGTCCCCAGGGCCATCCAGCTCTTCAATACCACACAAAGGGGGAGAGGAGAGATGGACTTTCAGTATGAGCCTGTCTCTCTCGGCCCCTACCATTATATCACTTTGTCTGCTGTACAACTGACGTATAGGCTATATTAGCCCTCCTACACAATCTGGACTGTGGTCACAACATCTAACATCCATAACATCTACATCTTATAACTTGTTCTCTGTTATATATTGTTCTTATTCATAGCCAGTTAATATTTCAGTCATAGTTAATATTTTTTTATGTATGTGTGATATATGTGGATATGTTTTGTCTAAGCTACTGATGCCTAAAATTTCCTTCGGGATGAATAAAGTATCTATCTATCCATCCATCCATCCATCCATCCATATCTATCTATCTATCTATCTATTGACTAAAAATGCGTTAGAAGAACACGTTCATCTCAGAGACGAGTTAGTTCAGAATCAGCTACATATAGCAGGTTGGCTGACTCGATTTCCTTCTCATTCATTCCCGGAGTGTCACAGTGCATTTCCCTGTTGAAGCCGAGCATCCATTGACTTTAATGGGGCTTTCAACTGTTTTTTTCAGTGCTTTGAAACTAGATGGTCATTGGATAAATCTGCGATTATGTCCCGCCCACGGATGCTCAGCTTCTCTGGGGTGAATGGAGGAGTGGGCAGGGCTGGACTCCGGACTTCTGCGTGATGATTGGAGGGTCTGTCCAAAGACTGCATCTCCTTTTGATTGACAGCGATTTTGTACTATAAAAAGTCGCTGATGCTGAAGCTCGAGCTCTGTCCCATCGCGGATTTTGCAAGTGTACTCGAAAGACAAACTGCTGCAACCTATTTCTTGGTATTTGCTTGGCGAAATTGCTAGGCAAGTTTCATCATACATTTTACACAATTATGCACCACATTCCTTGTTTCAGTTTAACCTAATTCTCACATTTCCTCCTTCGAGTTTATATCTTTTTCATTTATTCATACTGTAGCTTTTGGGGGTCGCAGAGAATTCCGATGAGCATCATGACAAATGAATACGAACTTAGCCTCAGAAAGGTCTTTGGGTACCCAAGCCACTGCCAGTCCATGTTGAGAGGTAGGGACAGGTTTGAAAGACTTGATCCTGTCTAAGAGGGCAATGCGTTCAGAAGATGGACTCCAGGGCTTTGTGCTGTCTAGAATGACCCGCAGACTCTGACCGTATACCAATTCTGCTGAAGAAGTTTGTAGATCCTCCTTGGGAGCTGTCCGCAGGCCCAGCAGAACCCAGGGTAGGCGCTCGGTCCATCTGTCATCTGTCAAACTGGCCCTCAGTGCAGCTTTAAGAGAGCGATGAAAGCGTTCGCAGAGGCCATTTGCCTGTGGATGGAATGCTGTAGTATGGTGCAGCTGCACTCCCAGAATCCAAGCCACCTCCGTCCACAAATCAGATGTAAATTGGGGGCCGCAGTCTGAAGATATGTCTGATGGTGTGCCGAAACGTGCAACCTAAGTGTCAATGAAGGCCCGTGCTACATCCGCTGTTGTTGTTGAGGTCAAAGGTACTGCCTCTGGCCACCTGCTGGTTCGATCCACCATAGTCAGAAGATGAGTAAACCCCCGCGATGGTGGCAGTGGTCCCACCAGGTCGACGTTGACGTGGTCAAAACGTCGCTCTGGTACCTCGAAAGTTTCCAGTGGTGCCTTGACGTGTCTTTGTACTTTAGCTCGCTGACATGCTACACAAGCCGAGACCCAGTTTCGGATGTCCTTCTTCAATCCATGCCACACAAACTTTGAAGAGACCAGTTTCTGTGAAGCTTTCCGTCCAGGGTGTGACAAACCGTGTCAAAAACAGCTCGCCTCCACTGTCCAGGTACCACTGGACGAGGGTAGCCCCTGGAGACATCACACATCAGTGTAACTCCTGCCTTTGTAAAGCAAACATCTGCTATTTTCAAACCTGAGACAGCTGTTATGTACGCCTGTACCTCGGAATCAGAGTGCTGGTCAGCTGCTAAACGAACAAAGTCCATACCCAAGTGGACTGCTTGCACTGTGGCCCTGGAAAGACAATCTGCCACAAAGTTGCTTTTTCCTTCGATGTGCTTAATATCTGTCGTGAACTCGGATATGAAAGCCAGGTGGCGTTGTTGTCGTGTCAATCAGGGTTCAGAAACTTTAGACATGGCATGAACCAAGGGTTTGTGATCTACAAATGCTGTGAAAACACATCCCTCCAAAAAGAAACGTAAGTGTCTTACTGCAAGGTACAGTGCAAGCAACTCTCTGTCAAATGCGCTGTACTTCTGTTCATTTGGGCGTAGCTGGCGACTAAAAAATGCAAGGGGTTGCAAAACACCTCCAACCAGCTGTTCATATACAGCGCCAACAGCGCGGTCTGAAGCATCAGAAGTGAGAGCAATGGGGTCACCTGGAACTGGATGGGACCGCAAGGTGGTTGCGCCAAAGCGAGTTTAGCTCCTTCAAATGACCTAGACATCTCCTCTGACCAGGAAATCGTTTTGTTCTTGCCATGTCCTTTGAGGGCCCTGTATAAAGGCTGCGTGAGCTCGGCTGTCTGAGGAATGAAACGGTGATAGAAATTCACCATCCCCACAAACTCCTGTAGTCATTTGGTTGTCTGGGGAACAGGGAACTGTGTAATGATGTCAACTTTGTCTGGTAGGGGAACTGTCCCTTCGCCAGTGATTCGATGACCAAGAAAGTCGATAGCAGTCAGGCCAAACTGACACTTAGTTATCAAGTCATGCTGGCTGAGGCGAGCGAACATCAATCGCAGATGCGCCAGGTGCTCTGATCTAGAGGTACTGGCGACTAAAATGTCATCCAAGTATACAAATAAAAAGTTCAGATCTCGTAGGATTGAGTCCATCATGCGCTGAAAGGTTTGTGCTGCATTTTTGAGGCCAAAAGGCATTCGCAAAAATTCAAAAAGGCCAAATGGTGTTATCACGGCTGTTTTTGGGATGTTTTCATGGAATACTGGCACCTGATGGTATCCTCGAACAAGGTCCACCTTTGAGAAAATAGTTTTCCCAGCCAGGCGGGCTGAAAAATCCTGAATGTGTGGAACCGGGTATCGATCAGGCGTGGTGATGTCATTGAGTCGACGATAATCCCCACAAGGGCGGCAACCGCCGTCTGCTTTGGGAACCATGTGGAGGGGTGAGGCCCAAGGACTGTTAGAGCGTTGCACTATACACCGTTTTTCCATGTTTGTGAACTCTGCTTCGGCAACTGCTAGCTGAAGCATCTAATCAACGGGGCCGGGCATGAACTGGCAGCCCGGATGTAGAGATATGATGTACAACCCCATGACTGGCCAGTGCTGAGGAGAAAGTGGGCTTGGTGAGATTAGGAAATTCACTGAGCAGCTGGGCGAACCCGCACTCGCTTTTCAATGCGCTAGACAGGGTGGTTGTGGGAAAAGTGCTCCTCGAACAGGGTAATACATTAAAACCTTCCGCCGTGACTAAACAACAATTTTTGACATCAACCAACAGTGCATTAGTGCACAGGAAGTCTGCACCCAGGAGGGGCCTACTCACATCCGCTAAGACAAACTCCCATGTAAAACGTTGTCCATTGAAGCACAGTGGTATTAGCCGTTTCCCATAGGTGCGTATCTTGCCTTGGTTGCCCGCCTCGAGCTGTGAGCCAGCTCGTAACCGACATCGTACGTTAATTGTTCTGTATCGGGGTCACCAATGTAGCTTTTGTGCTATCAAAAATACACGGACGCAGGATTGCAGTGTCAGAACAACAACAGTTGTGTTTTTTATTGAACTAATGTGTCAGAAAGCTACACATTAACCAACCCCCAAACTCTCATGAACGTCTTCTTAAAGGGGACATGTCCAAATATACATGCGTGTCGGTGATGAGTGAATTATGTCAGCAGATCAGTGATGTGTGAGCTTGTATCTGCCCCTACAGTACAGTATATACAGTCTATAGCTATATATATAGCCTATATTTAAAGGGGAGGTTAAACACTCAGTTTCAGTCAATCTTATGTTAATCTTGAGTACCTACAGAGTAGTATTGCATCCTTCATATCTCCAAAAAGTCTTGAGTTTTATTATATTTATAAAAGAAAGATAGGCTGTACCGAGTCTTTCCGGAAAAAAACGAGCGGGTGGAGGCGTCGTGTGGACAGAGCTAAGTAATCACGAGCGCGCAAAGCTTTTGCGTTGAGAGTGTCTGGAAGCTGTGACTTCCCAAAACAAACCATGGCTAACAATCAGATTCAGCCATACATTTTTGATCCAGAATCAGATCCCGAGGCTGAAATTGAAGACGAGCAGCAGCAGCAACGACTACAGCAAGACGTCTCTATGTGGTGTGTACTGGAACTGTATAACTTATATTTGCTTAGCGGTCTTTGTAAATGACTAATTTTCACTTTATCTTTGGTGACATTCTTTATTGCAGCGCAGCCAATGACTTCCATAAAGCCGAGCACAGCGCTTTGATGGACATACTGCTTTTGCTGTCTCCTCTCGCTCTAGGCTACAGGTGCGCGCGCGCCCCTCCGGGAGAAGTGCCCTTAGGACCCGTGTAAGGAAATTCCGGCACATCTGACGTCACACACGCCCATACTTGAAAAAAACTTTCCGAAACTTGTGACAAACCGGAAGGAGTATTTGTGGCACAGAAATACTCCATCAAACATACAACTTAATTTTTGAAACTTTGTCAATGTTTAGCATGGGAATCCAACTCTTTAACAGTATAAAAAACTCACTATGCATGAAATAGCCTTTCACCCCCCCTTTAAGTATAAATAAATGAACAATATGATATAGCCCGAAAATGAGCTTCCCCAATCCCCTCTTTGAAAGACCAGCAGCCGCCACTGCTATCTATCTATCTATCTATCTATCTATCTATCTATCTATCTATCTATCTATCTATCTATCTATCTATCTATCTATCTATCTATCTATCTATCTATAATTAAACATGTATAAATGTGATGTTCAGATTTTCATGTTCTTTTGGCTTTAATAATGAAGTAAAGCAGTAAAAATGAAGTATAGATCTGATTCTTCAAAACAAACTGAACATCCTTGATCTTCTAACTCAGTGGTTCTCAAACTTTTTTCGTCGCGCCCCCTTTAAACCTTTAAAGAACCCCCCCCAACCCCCCCCCCCCCCCCCCAAAAAAAATAATAATAATAAAAACGGAAGGATTTTTTAAATAAAAAAAAAACATGCAATGAAAAGCACCTGCAATAGTTTCACTTTGTAATGTCATTATTTTAACAGTAAGAGAGAATAATAATAGAGCACTTAACTTTTAATTTTAATAAACAAAAACATTTAAATATTTTAGTGATGCTTTGGGTGAGCAATATATAAAAGCGCAAATATATGACAGCTTTTGACAGCGCCTTCTTCACGAGCTCAGCTTCTTGTTCGTCTTTTCAACGGAACACCGGCGTGGCGAGTTCACAATAGCAGCTTGAGGTTCGGTCCGATGAAGAAGTGCTTTTCTACTGCGAGCAAATTCTATGTTTGGCTTGTTCCAGCGGTGACAAGTCAACGGTCTGAAGAAGAACGATTCAGTGTAATTGCAGTTCGATGCCGCTTTATTAAAGGTGCATAGCGCCAGTCTCTGAGTTTTTGCAGAGCTATACCCCCCTCTGGCAACAAGCGAAACTGCAACCAGAGGTGTGTTTTCTTTGTCTTACGTGGAGTTTGCGTTGGGGTTTGGAATGGACTACAAGCCGGTCTCTTTGAATCCATCTTCTACTTTTGTGAATACACAAACCTACCAGACATAGCCAGGTGAACGTGAACGCGCATGACGTCACGCCCAGTCTCAAATTCTGTCCCGAATCCCTCTTATTTATTTTACTGTACAGGATTATAGAGGCAATCGCAGTGATCAGAGAAGGGCTCATTCAGCCCATCAGGCAATTGTTTATGTATGTATGGGTTAGAAAAACGGGTATATTTAACATGAAATGTTGCGCAATGCACCTTTAAGGCAGAGCGCTGACCGCTATTCACGCACTTGAATGTTGCTGCAACGTTTTTTTTTCTTTCTTTTTCTTCTGCTGATCTCCCGCCTCCCTGCAGTATCCTTGCGCCCGAACCACTGTTCTAACTGGAGTCATCGCTGTCCTTTCTGTCTTGAGCTGAAGAAAACAACAGAAGATTTCATTTGAACTGACAGCCATTTAAAACCTGACAACTTGTGTTTCTGGTTCTAAAAACACCAAAATAAAATGGCAAACATTTCAAGTGCAAATGGATGAATGTTTATCTTTAGTTGAAATGAACTAAAACATTACTGAGGTTTGGCAGTGAAATGTTCTTGGATCTGCAGCGTCCTGAAACACAGAATAACAGCATTATAATATATTTATAATCAGCAGATATGGCAACCATTTGAGTAGTTACAGTGTGCTTCACATAATAATGAAATGTAGGAGAGACTATTAACATTATTTGGCAGTGGTAACAGCAGGGCATTCTGGGTAATGGCGTTCTGATCTGCATCTTCTCTCTCCATGGCTGGAAAAAACACTTATAGTTTCACATCTGTGTTTCTGGCAGACTAAAACTACAAAACACAATAAAGTCTCAACTCACCAAAGTTAGGCAGAGAGATGTTTTTGGAGCCCATCGCACCTATAAAAGTCATGAAGGACACGGTGAGTGAGAGAGATGAAGAATCAGCGTCAGATAAGAGATGAATTCAGATGTTCTGACCTCGAGCTGCTGCAGTCGCTTCAGTTTCACACAGACTCTGAGTGTCATGAACCTCCTCAGCTGAAAGACAACGAGAGGAACCATTGATGAAACACCTGAGAAACTGTGTGTGTGTGTGTGTGTGTGTGTGTGTGTGTGTGTGTGTGTGTGTGTGTTCAGGACCTACTGTGAACCTCCTTAGCTGAAGGACAACGAGAGGAACCATTGATGAAACGCCTGAGAAAGTGTGTGTGTGTGTGTGTGTGTTCAGGACCTACTGTGAACCTCCTCAGCTGAAAGACAATGAGAGGAACCATTAATGAAACAGGCCTGAGAAACTGTGTGTTTGTGTGTTTGTGTGTGTGTGTGTGTGTGTGTGTGTGTGTGTGTGTGTGTGTGTGTGTGTGTGTGTGTGTGTGTGTGTGTGTGTGTATGTGTGTGTGTGTGTTCAGGACTTACTGTGAACCTCCTACTGGACTCTTTTTCTTCTGAATCAATCCGAAATCCAAATAAGAAATCATATCTTTCTGGTCCTGATGGAGTTCAGAATGAATGAAATGATGGTTATTAAACATGCTCATGCATTTAGTCATCAGCTGTACAGTGACAGTAACTTTTTATTTTATTTCTGGCTTTATAACAATTCAGACTCACTTGTTTCCTCAAACAGTTTCCATGGTTCTGTTTTCCTTTTTTGCACGTTTACAAATTCACCTAAAATAATGAATATTAACACAGTCAGTTTCCTCATATCATCTCATGTCACTTCAGTTTATGATCAGAGTGATCTGTGTAAAGATTTCAAAAGATTTACTTTTGTACCCAGAATAATTTTGTTTTCTATTGAGTGAAATGATGTTGAAATGACGCCCTCCCGCGGCTCCCTCCCCGCCCGTTCACCCAGGCCGGCTCTTTGAAGCTGCGGGCGGACGCCTCAGCCCTCTCCAGCCCCGCCCCCCGCTACATGCCAGGTTAAGCGGCGCTCTTGAGATGGGCTCCTCAGAGATGGGACTCAGTTCTTCCAGGAGTGGGTAGCAGGACCACTCCTTCCCCGGTGGAGGGCCGGGGGAGAATCTTTTGTTCTCCCGAGAAAGAACCGATACACCCATCACTGAGCACACAGAGCCGACTGACAGTGCGCGACGCCCCCGGGCCTCGCCGCTCTCATTCCCCTCTGTCCCTGAGGGCGAGGATGACAGTGTGTGCCGTCTCCGGACCTCACCACTCTCGTCCCCCTCTATCGCCAGACCCCTGGCAGAGCAGACCCCCGTGGAACGCTGGTCCTTCCCTGGTCTCCTCTGTCAGGGCGCTGAGCTTGACCTCGCCCCCGCACCGGGCCGCTGTGCCACCCGAGCCTGGGCCGGTCGCTCCGCTTCGCTGCCCCTCCGGGGGGACGCCTGTGGTTCGCATGACCCCGCTGGTTCAGTTCCTGGCAGCTTGGTTAGAGCTCCCAGCCTGTCCCGCTGGGTCGCCCGAACTATCAGGCTCGGCTATGCGATTCAGTTCGCACGGTCTCCTCCCCGCTTCAGGGGAGTTCGCTTCACTCTGGTCGGTGGCAATGCCCCTATCATGAGAGCGGAGATTGCTACCCTGCTGGCGAAGGGTGCAATCGAGACTGTCCCTCCAGCCGAGATGACGTCGGGGTTTTATAGCCCGTACTTCATTGTCCCCAAGAAAACCGGTGGGTTACGGCCGATCCTGGACCTGCGCGTCCTGAACCGCTCCCTTCACAGGCTGCCGTTCAGGATGCTCACGGCCAAACGCATCTTCGAGTGCGTGCGGCCACATGATTGGTTTGCAGCGATAGACCTGAAGGACGCCTACTTTCATGTCTCCATTTTACCTCGACACAGACCGTTTCTCCGGTTTGCTTTCGAGGGGCAGGCATATCAGTACGCGGTTCTCCCATTCGGGTTGGCTCTGTCTCCTCGCGTCTTTACGAAGGTCGACGAGGCAGCCCTTGTTCCCCTACGCGAACACGGGGTTCGCATCCTGAATTATCTCGACGACTGGCTAATATTAGCGCACTCTCGAGATCAGGTTTGCGAACACAGAGACTTAGTGCTCCGGCACCTAGCCCGTCTGGGCCTTCGGGTCAACTGGGAGAGGAGCAAACTCTGCCCCACGCAGAGGATCTCTTTTCTCGGTATGGAGATCGACTCGGTCGCCTTGTCCGCGCAGCTTATGAGCGAGCGCGCACACTCACTGCTGACTTGTCTTCGACAGTTCGATGGCAAGAGTGCGGTCCCACTGAAACTGTTTCAGAGGCTCCTGGGGCATATGGCATCTGCAGCCGCGGCAACGCCGCTCGGATTGCTTCATATGAGACCGCTTCAGCTGTGGCTTCGCGATCGAGTCCCGAGGTGGGCATGGCATCATGGCACGCTCCGAGTCCCAGTGACTCCGACCTGGCGTCAGACCTTCACCCCGTGGAGGAACCTCAGTTTTCTACGGGCGGAGTTCCCCTAGAACGAGTTTCCAGACATGTTGTTGTCTCCACAGATGCCTCTTCCACGGGCTGGGGCGCCATGTGCAACGGACATGCTGCCGCGGGCTCCTGGATAGGACCCCAGCGCCTTCTGCATGTCAATTGCCTCGAGTTGCTGGCAGTACGCCTTGCCCTGCACCGTTTTCTCACGTTGCTCAGGGGCCAACTCGTACTAGTCCGTTCAGACAATACCGCGACCGTAGCGTACATCAACCGTCAAGGTGGTCTACGCTCCCGCCGTATGTCGCAACTCGCACGCCACCTCCTCTTATGGAGTCAGAAGCACCTGAGGTCCCTTCGTGCTATCTACATTCCGGGAGACCGGAACTTTGCAGCCGACGAGCTGTCACGGTTCCGACCCATCTCCGGCGAATGGCGACTCCATCCCCAGTCGGTCCAGCTGATTTGGGACCAGTTCGGGGACGCACAGATAGATCTGTCTGCCTCCCACGACTCGTCCCATTGCGCCCTGTATTACTCCCTGTCTGAGGGGACCCTCGGCACGGATGCACTGGCGCACAGCTGGCCACAGGGCCTACGCAAATATGCGTTTCCCCCAGTGAGCCTTCTCGCACGGACTCTGTGCAAGATCAAGGTGGACGAGGAGCAGGTCATTCTGGTTGCGCCGTTCTGGCCCACCCGGACCTGGTTCTCCGAACTGGTACTCCTCGCGACAGCACCTCCTTGGCCAATCCCTCTGAGGAAGGATCTCCTTTCTCAGAGACGGGGCACCCTTTGGCACCCTCGTCCCGATCTTTGGAGGCTCCACGTGTGGCTCCTGGACGGGACGAGCCAGGTTTGAGTACCCTGCCACCTGTGGTGGCGGCTACCATCACTTCCGCTAGAGCATCGTCCACAAGACATGTCTATGCGTTGAAGTGGAACCTCTTCGTCAACTGGTGTTCTTCTCGCCGAGAAGACCCCAGGAGATGCTCGGTCAGTGTCGTGCTTTCCTTCCTGCAAGACGGGTTGGAGCGAAGGCTGTCTCCCTCCACCCTGAAGGTGTATGCGGCCGCTATCGCCGCTTATCACGAAGCAGTCGAAGGTAAGTCTCTCGGAAAGCACGACCTGATCATCAGGTTCCTGAGAGGGTCTCGTTCCCTCTTGGGACCTCTCAGTGGTGTTAAATGCCCTGCAGAGGGCTCCCTTTGAGCCTCTGCAATCGGTGGAGCTTAAGTTCCTGTCAATGAAGACAGCGCTCCTGGTTGCACTGGCCTCCATCAAGAGGGTAGGGGACCTGCACGCATTCTCCGTTGACGAAGCGTGCCTGGAATTCGGGCCGGCTTACTCTCACGTGATCCTGAGACCCCGGCCTGGATATGTGCCCAAGGTTCCCACCACTCCCAGGTGGTGAACCTGCAAGCGCTGCCCCTGGAGGAGGCAGACCCAGCCTTGGCACTGCTCTGTCCAGTACGCGCACTCCGCGCTTACGTAGATAGGACGCAGTGTTTCAGGACCTCAGACCAGCTCTTTGTCTGTTATGGTGGGAGACTGAAGGGAAAGGCTCTCTCAAAGCAGAGGTTGTCTCACTGGATAGTGGACGCCATTGCTTGGCCTACCAACAGCAAGGCCGACCGTGCCCCCTTGGTGTGACAGCCCACTCCACCCGGAGTGTGGCTTCCTCTTGGGCTCTAGCGCATGGCGCCTCGCTGGCAGACATCTGCAGAGCTGCAGGCTGGGCGACACCGAAAACATTCGCCAGATTCTATAATCTCCGAGTGGAGCCTGTGTCCTCTCATGTACTCGCTTCAACCAGCTAGTATCGGACCCGCTCAGGTGTCTTCGCTTGCTCGCCATTCCACTCCGCGGACTGGATACGTGCGATATTTTCCTCAGGTAAGCCTTCCTCTCTGAAGCCCTGAGTTCCTCCAGCACTGTTGACGCTGCCGCCAGTGTCTATTGCCTGTGCGTCGGCTAGGTGCCTCCGTGTGCATGGTTCCTCCCCTGAGTAACCCCCACATGTGTATTTCCACTGTAAGCCTCCTTGAGCATGTGTCTTTCCCTCGGCAAGCCATCTTGCCACTCCTGGAGTTGAAAGTCGCCACCCCACGGGCTGGTCACTCCAGTGTTCCTCCATATGAAGCCCTTCGGCCATATGTGTATTCTTAAGTCCTCCCTACGGGTAGGCATGCTGCGGCATATCTCCTCTGAGATATGCTCCCCAGTGTACCTTGGTATTCCTGTGCTAAGTAGGACTCCTTCGTCCGTGCCAGTATCACGACAAGGGGATCAGACTTTCGCAGGGCACTGGAAGACAGCTGTGAAGCTGGCGTGATTACACGGGGACCCCCATTCTCCGTCATCCGACGTAACTCGGAGTGACTACGAAAGGGAACGTCTCGGTTACGTATGTAACCCTCGTTCCCTGAGTAGGGAACGGAGACGTTACGTCTCCCTGCCACTTCCGCTGTACCGCTGGGCAGACGCCTGAGTTCAGTCTCGGCTCCTCAGCGAAGACATATCTGCATGTTGCTGGCGTCTCTCCTTTATACCCACGCGGTGGGGCGGAGATACGCTATGCAAATTCCGCAGACCCATGGCATTTCATTGCCATAGGCTCGTTTTGTAATACTCGAAGTCGATAGGCTTTCTAGGCGAAACCCCCATTCTCCGTCATTCGACGTAACGTCTCCGTTCCCTACTCAGGGAACGAGGGTTACATACGTAACCGAGACGTTTCCTCTGATCATAAACTGAAGTGACATGAGATGATCAGAGTGATCTGTGTAAAGATTTCAGAAGATTTACTTTTATTCAAAGAATGATTGAATAAAATGATGTTGAATGTGAATGGGTCGTTTTGATGTCGTTTGCATCTTAATGATATGTTGATTTTTATGCTAAATAAAGAAAGTAAATATTAGTGAATGTGAACTCACGTGTTTCCCTATGAGCTAAAAGAGAGAGAGAGAAAAAAAACATGTCAGCACTTCGGATGAAATTACAGTAGAGAATGAATTATTATTTCAAAAGTAATTATGATTTGTTTGTTCATAAATATTAACACATACAGTCAGTCTCTTCATTTCACTTCAGTTTGTCATCATCAGAATGAGATGTAAAGATTTAATGACAGATAATGACAGATAATGACAGATAAGTTGCAAGTATCTTGTTAATTGTTTTGAAATACTTATTTTCTTTTTTAGAAAAACAGCACAGAAATTCCTGAATTTATCAACCTGACAAATAGTTTCCTAAAATATACAAATGTTATATACTGTGTGGACTCACCTGGTGGTAATGATAAATATACACCATCTTCTAAAAGACACAGAGAGGAATGTTTAATGACACAGTTCTGTTCTCTGATTCACAACAACACTGATTACATGAGAGTGTTGCAGAATGTAGGAATATATTAATTATAGTGTTTCCAGTTATAGAAGAGTCAGACTCACTTGATGATTTTACTTTCTGATGTTTCTTGTTAAATCCTGAAATTATAAATATTAACAGTCATTCTGCCCTTCTATTCATCCTATATAAAGGACTTACAGGAATAATACTCACTTCGACGTTTAACACGTTTTCTCAGCAGATAAAAAACAAGAAGAATGATGACAAGAACAACTAAAGCAACTATAAATCCAATGAGCACCGGCAGCAGGACATTCACTTCATCTGTCAGAAAAACTAAAAGATTTAGTTCAGTTCTGATGAACGTAACAGTAGTAATGAAGTGATCTTGTGAAAGCTATAAACTGATGAATGATCGTGTTACCGCAGCTGATGATGAGCGGTTCAGTCAGAGTCTGGTGCTTCACCACACACTGATACTCTGATCTTTCAGACGGCAGGATCTCCAGGCTCTTCTCCAGCTGGAAGGATCCGTCAGCGTTCGGTCTGATTCCCTCTGAGTTCAGATGATCCTCAGGGAACGGCGTCTGATCGCGTCTGATCTCCATCTGCACATGTTTAGGGTAGAAGCCTGTGGCCAAACACACCAGCAGAGACGAGCCTGAAGATCCAGACGCTTTTACACGAGTGTGAACATGAGGATGAGCTGCAGGACACACACATGAAGATAATAATCCTGCATGAAAGAATGCATTCAAATAACAACCCTAGAGATTCTGATTAAAATAATCTAATGTAAACTCACATTCAATGATGAAGTTTCCCTCTCGTTGAAGGTCAGTGAATCTGGTTAATGTTTCCACACATTTCCTCTCCAGGCTGGAAACTGATTCTCTGTCCCAGATGATGTCCTGGTCGAGGACTAAAGGCTTCCAGTGCACTGAGAGGTCAAAGGTCAAGATCTGGCCATCATAGGCGTATTCATCAGAGCCTTGAAGAAACATTACTGAACCATTAGAGTGACGTTCAACTGCACAGCCGTGCCTCCACTGAAGAACATGAAGATCTAGAGAAACAGAAGATTAACACCAGAAGATTTATTGTAATCTTTTTTTTATTATATAAATATTACAAGTAGAAGATTTAACTGTGAAGTGTATTTGCATGCCAAAATAAATTTTCTACATGCATGGCAGAAAATTTACTCTCTCTAAAATATATGTATATTGTACAGTTAACTGCATGTACAATTGATATAAAAATCAACCAGTTTAAGAAAATATGAATAATATGCAGCCAATTTTGACTTTCACATCAGCATTAGTAAATAGTTTTTTTCTCATGTATGTACATTTTTAATTGAAATTACATTCTCTCACATTACTTGACAGAAGTTTACCCTAAACATACACATAATTACCCGTGTGTCGTGTGCTGTTCTCATTCCTCTTGTGTTCCATCAGTGTTTTAATGTTGATCTGAAGCCACTGTTGTTTATAATTCAGATCATCACTTTCATTAAAGATTCTCTCAGATTCCTCACACAACCGAGTCATGAAATCTGCTTTATTCACATGGTTACACAAACTCATCTGTATGTCGTCGAGTTCGACTGAGTTGTAGAATTCATAAATGTCTCCAGACATCAGAGATTTAGATACAGTGCTGTATGTGTAGTATAGAGAGTGCATTTCTAAAATAATGAAGAAGAAAAAAAAACTTGTTCAAACAAGAAAAATGTCATGCATCATAAATTTGCTGCAGGCACAATCCAAAGTTTAACCTAAACCGGAAACACTTTTGAGGTTTCATTTCTTAATTAATATTAGTTAACTATCACAATCATGTTTAATTTCTGTATCTTGTTCGGTTTAGTTTCTTGTTTATGTTTATGTTTTTTTTTTTTTTTTACTTGTGGTTTCTGTCTGTTAGTTCTGAAGTTCCTGAATGGTTATTAAAGTTTCTTTGTATATTTCATTCTGTATCACTCATCTTTCTCTGTGGATTATACTACTCACACTAACCGAGACAATTAGTTAACACAAAATCATTAAACAATACTTTAAAATGTTTTATTAAAAAAAAAAACTTCTTAAGAATGTATTAACCTTAGTTAATTTAAACATTACTAATACATTATTAAAATTGAAATATTTTAATAAAAATTGCATCTGTTAATATTATTTAATGGACCAGATCTAGCCCACACAGGCATATTATAAACAGTTTTTTACTTACAAAAACAAAAAGAAATACTGTAACAAATGTATTGCTCATTGTAAGCTGATGCATTAGCTAATATTGACTCGTTCATGTTAACTATGCAACCTAGAATATCATGCACTTTCCCAACTGATCCTAAACTAACTTAATAATGAAAAAATTGCATTCTTTGTTCTCTTTTTGTTATCAGGCAGTGGTTTCAACAAGAGGGGTAATAGTTTGGCAGGGAGTCGAATAGACACCCGGTTCCAGGTACAGAGTGATCACACTAGTCAGAAGAACTGGACTGTGAGGGTCAAACATGCTCTAGTGTGAGTGCACCATTGTAGGACATTATTGAGAAGTTTTACCCCTAAACCTGACAAATTTAAAGGTCAAATCAAACACACTGGAACATTACTTCTCAGCATTCTCTCAACACAGATCATTTTGAACCTTGTGAATAAATAATCTTTACAGTCTACAGACACATGTGCATGTAAGAAGAATATAGAAAGAAGAATATAGAAACAAACGGAGTCAAAAAAAATAAAAAAAAATCCTTACCACTCGGAGAGGGAGATATAGCTGAAATCAGGAGGAGAACTTTGATTGAGGCCATTCCTGATCCCTGGGTTTCAGCATGAAACTGTAAAAACTGTACTCATAGACTCACAGACTCACAAATGTGAAGAAAAACCAGCCCAACGTCCAATCAAAAATAGAGCAATACCAGCCCAACGATCATATCCAAATATCAAAACTCAACATAGCTAAAATATTTTACAGACACTGTTGTGCATTGTACTTACACAATCATATTAGTCATCATATACATGACAGTCCATCACACACACAGGAAAAGAGAAATCAAAAGAGAAAGTGTCACAAGTCATATACATACAAGCATTAAACAGGAACTTTAGCCAGTTTGTTTTTACCACAGTGACGGGCAGTGGTTTATGAGGGCAACAAATGTCATGATAAACTTTGAAGAAGCTTGACAATTTCCTCCCACAGATATGCATGTTTGACTAAAGAGGGCTGAGACTATTTTGTAATAATCTATCACTCACAAAACACATCATCTAGCACAGTTTTATCATTGGTAGAATATAAAATATGTCAATACAAGCATTTCAGCCAAATAGGCTACAGTTTGTGCAATATGTCAAACCATTAACCACCGGGGGGAGATTAACCCACAGCAACGGTTTAAAAGGGCAAACCTGGCTAACTAACTAGATGCTGTGTACTTCCGTTTTGAAATATTACAACTCCCTTTTCCAGTTACAGGAATTATACCTCCATTGTTTTCTCGAGCCAGATAAGTCGATTAATAATGTGTGCAAAACAAAGAGTTTATAAATTTTAGAGACAGCAGAAGAAAACATACGATTGCTGTTGTGTCCCACTATATACTGCTTCTTTAAAGTTCAACTGAACTAAGTTTTCACACAGATGACCGAAAGCAATGGCTCGTGAACACACTCTTCGCATTGAATGAATATACAATTAATATACACCGGCCAACAGTGTGTGTGAGAGGAGAGCGAGAGACCTGTCGACGCTGAACTCGTACCTGTATGTAATGAAGGGTCATGATTACTGTGATGTTCCTTACATCATCATCATTAGACATGGCTTGTGCTAAAACACACGACCTGTCCATGAAGTCGGGAGCTGAAGAAGCTGATACAGGACCTGTTTTTTCTGGCCCTTTACAACAGGTGACCCTGCAGTTTGCTACAAGATAAGACATAATAGCTAGAAAACAAGCTAAAGAAACATTTACTACATTGTTTCCAACCCTGGTCCTCCTGGAGCAATTTTTTATGTCTCCTTAATCTGAAACTTAAGATTTCAGATCTTGGAGCTTCTTCTAATGGTGTTTGATTAGGGAGATCGTGCAGTGTTGGCAGAGCTACAGGACCAGGGTTGGGAATGGGAACGTCTAATTTAGATGCATACTCACGTTACTGTACATAAAATATATAAGCCATTCTATACAGCAATAATATTGCAACACTCTTCTTCAAACAGGATCCTATGCTGCCTTCACAAGCTATCGGAAATTTCCTAACGTGTTATTTGTGCTGTTTGGTTTTTGGACCTTTTAATGTATTCCCTGTTTATTTTTTATATTTACATTTATCCATCTAGTGTAATATTTAATATAAAAAGCCCTTCTAGGGACAGGTGTTGCGAATTAGCCTTGGCTATAAACACTATGATACTGACATGGGATTGCTTCGAGAAGATAATCTATGTTCACTGTATCTGTCCCTACCAAATAAACTAGCCTATATATAAAATAAAATAAATACTTCCCATTTCTGAAGTCGTGATTACGAGCTGGTCGCGTTCAAGTGCTTTTATTGTCAGAAAGAACAGGAATAGGCCTAATGGAGGAAGATTTTGTTTTTAATATACACTCACCTAAAGGATTATTAGGAACACCATACTAATACTGTGTTTGACCCCTTTCGCCTTCAGAACTGCCTTAATTCTACGTAGCATTGATTCAACAAGGTGCTGAAAGCATTCTTTAGAAATGTTGGCCCATATTGATAGGATAGCATCTTGCAGTTGATGGAGATTTGTGGGATGCACATCCAGGGCACGAAGCTCCCGTTCCACCACATCCCAAAGATGCTCTATTGGGTTGAGATCTGGTGACTGTGGGGGCCATTTTAGTACAGTGAACTCATTGTTATGTTCAAGAAACCAATTTGAAATGATTCAAGCTTTTTGACATGGTGTATTATCCTGCTGGAAGTAGCCATCAGAGGATGGGTACATGGTGGCCATAAAGGGATGGACATGGTCAGAAACAATGCTCAGGTAGGCCGTGGCATTTAAACAATGCCCAATTGGCACTAAGGGGCCTAAAGTGTGCCGAGAAAACATCCCCCACACCATTACACCACCACCAGCCTTCACAGTGGTAACAAGGCATGATGGATCCATGTTCTCATTCTGTTTACGCCAAATTCTGACTCTACCATCTGAATGTCTCAACAGAAATCGAGACTCAGACCAGGCAACATTTTTCCAGTCTTCAACTGTCCAATTTTGGTGAGCTCTTGCAAATTGTAGCCTCTTTTTCCTATTTGTAGTGGAGATGAGTGGTACCCGGTGGGGTCTTCTGCTGTTGTAGCCCATCCGCTTCAAGGTTGTGCGTGTTGTGGCTTCACAAATGCTTTGCTGCATACCTCGGTTGTAACGAGTGGTTATTTCAGTCAAAGTTGCTCTTCTATGAGCTTGAATCAGTCGGCCCATTCTCCTCTGACCTCTAGCATCAACAAGGCATTTTCGCCCACAGGACTGCCGTATACTGGATGTTTTTCCCTTTTCACACCATTCTTTGTAAACCCTAGAAATGGTTGTGCGTGAAAATCCCAGTAACTGAGCAGATTGTGAAATACTCAGACCGGCCCGTCTGGCACCAACAACCATGCCACGCTCAAAATTGCTTAAATCACCTTTCTTTCCCATTCTGACATTCAGTTTGGAGTTCAGGAGATTGTCTTGACCAGGACCACACCCCTAAATGCATTGAAGCGACTGCCATGTGATTGGTTGATTAGATAATTGCATTAATGAGAAATTGAACAGGTGTTCCTAATAATCCTTTAGTTGAGTATATATATATATATATATATATATATATATATATATATATATATATATATATATATATATATATATATATATATATATATATATATAATTGGGAAAATCTTATTAAAGCCAAAATGATATTTAGTGTCCCATTCATTGACAACCATTGAAACATTCACCGCAATATCTAGATAATCAGCTTGCTGGCGATTTTGGAATTTCGGTCAAATACAGACACATTTTCACTGTGTATGAAACATACAACATGCTTCAAATGCTTATTCATATATGTAAATATGCACTACTTTAACGTCATGACAAGGCGATGACATAGGGTGACCACCATCAAACAAACCAAATGTGGGATGATTATAAGTTTGTGTGGGACAATGTGGGACATGTTACCGACACTAAAACATAACCTGAAACTGTTATATAATGTTTATCTAACTTAATGAAAACATTTGTATTCTGCCTTTCAGCTGATAAAAATGCTTTGTCCTTTAGTCCCTTCCAGAAAAAAAAATCATTTAAATTCAACATCACTGAGCCAAAGGCATCAGCATCATGCAGATCACTATTTCTGAAACAATTCTGACCAAGTCCAACTAAAATCTAACAAAATAAATAATGAACAAATAACACATAAAACAACATGAAATTAGATAATTGACAGTCTTATATATTAAAATATATTAAACAAAAAAACTTTCATAGAAAGGATGTGAATTAAAACAACCACAGCAGGCAACAAGTTGATAAATTAAAATTTACCGAATTATCCATTTGTTTTCTGACAGAAACACATGAACGAATCACCGCTCCACATTTTGATTGACAGCCGTCACAACCCACTAGTGACCGTGTTTACTCCTGTGCTTTCAACCATTGGATAGGTTTTTAAAAACGGCTGTTGTATTTGTAGCCTACTTCTGAAGAAGCGCTGTTATATATAGGTGCAAAACTACGCTTTCTTAAAAAGGCAAAAGAACACGTGCACGTTTTCTTATGATAATTAAAAACCAACAGACTGATGAAAATGCGGGACATTTTCTCAATATGCGACGTGCGGGACAAGGGGTGAAAATGCTGTGCGCTACGGGTACAACGCAAAGCGGGATGGGTGGTCACTCTAGTGCTGATGGTTAAACCTTAATCACTGAACATGCACATTTTTACAATTTTGTTTTTAGATCTTAATTAAGCATTTAATGCAAATCTATTGAGAACATCACATTATAAACCAGATGTGATTGTTTACTTTCTTACTCTAAATACTTTTGATCCTTTAGCCTACAGTTTTACACAGCTTTTTTTTCTTCCAACTTCATTGTTGCCTGACTGAAGACTCTTGACGCTGATGTCTGATCGGTTAGACTGAGAGTGTTTCTCAGGTGTTACAACACATCCAGACTCTCCAATTTCACAGTAAAACATGTATAAATCGCTCTCTGCCGAATTTAAATAGAGTTTTGGACATTTCAGTATGTAAATGTGTAAATTGAGTTAATTATGGATCGCAGCTTATTCATTTGTAAGTTTAGGATCCTAACTCTGATGTTGAATCCTTACTGTTAAATTGTATTGACATTATGCCAGACACATCTGACCTTTATAGATACAGAATGAGGATGGAGGAATTGGACGAAGACGTTTTTATGAATTGTAATTTTAATCACTCAAACATTCACCACTTTAACTCGCCGTCTTTGCGCAGGTGCATTACCTGAGTGAGTTTAAAGGAGATAAACATGATAAATCATGTGACATTTATTGTTTATTTAAACCGCAAATTTGGACTAAATGCTAATTAAACTGTTGTAACCGATGTGAAGTGCTCGAGAATAATTGCGCATTGTAGCATCGCACAATCAACTCTTTAAATAAGAAAGCTATAATAAAAACCTCAAAAATTTGTAATCTTTTTTTACAATGTATTTTTATATAGCCTATTTATATACCTGGTTGTTGCCGAATTTTGATTTTCATACTTTTGCCTGCCCTACACCTTTTATTTATTATTCTCTTTTTTCCCTTTAGTACTTTAGTGGCTTGTGCATACGTAACTGTAATGTGTAATATTTGCATTCAAACGAAAGTGTATAATGTTAATGTCTATTAAATAAAAATAGTAATTTAATTTATATAATTCAATTTAGCACTTCAGGTAATAGATGTATATTAGTAGGTTTCTGACTGGGAGATGACACATGCAATGACTATGGGCTGTCAGCGCCCCTTGTGGAATAATTGAGTAATTGGAATTTGCTGGAAAGTGCGTCAGTTGTTGTTATGAATCCGCAGTGGTGTAAAGTATTGGAGTAAACGTAATTAGTGTATCTTTTTGGCTACTTTGTAGTTTTACTGAGTATCAAATACATTAGCAACTTTTAATCTCTACTTGACTACATTTTTAAATAAGTAAGTAGCCTATAAATGTAGGCCTACTTTTTACTCCATACATTTGTGATCAGTAGGCCTAATCCAATTACACATTAGATTTTATGGCACCTAACTTTTTCTGCAGCAGTTTCTGCTCTAAATAAGTGATATCGCCGTCTAAGGGCATTGAAGAAACTACATCTTGTGTTTTGCCTTAATCACCCAAACTTGTCAACAAGGCTTTAGTTTAGGTGAATGCGAGAGTATTAGCAGGCATTTCTGAATCACAGGTGTTTGATTTAGGAGATGAGAACATGACATGCAGCCGGTGATGAGGCTGAAACCAGCACATTTAGTGCAAGTAGATTTGACGATTTAATTTTACTTTCAATCAAAAAAAAAAAAACACATTTAGCCTACACCAATAAATCCTCAACGAAACATGATCTTTATTGCGTCCTGACCAGACGTAGGGCCTATATAGTGATTCATTTAAACCGAGCCACATTGATTACCCTACTACAAAACTATATATATATATTATTTATTTTTATTGAAGAAAATCAATCATTTATGGAAGCTTGTTTCCGCCACAGAATGAAAAATAAAAAAGGTAGGCCTAATTGCAACTTTTTATCTCACAATTCTGACTTTTTTTCTCACAATCGCAATTCTGAGAAATGTCAGAATTTCTCATATACATAATACATTTCTCATGTATTAACCCTTCATAAATGAAAAGGGTTTTAATGATATCCGTGTATCATTAAATGTGAGCGAATGTTTTACTATTCTTTTTAAACTCTTGAATGAAAATAATGTCAAAGTCAATTAGAATAATCAAATATAACAATTTAATATGTCAGGTAAATGTATCATTACAATTTCATAATCAATTCAAAGATTATCAATGCAAAACATCAAATGCTCTAGAACAAAGAGGAAAAGGTTTACCCGACAAGAAATACATGAGTTCGAGAGACTCAGTTCTCGACCTCACGGGCTGATCTGGATACAGAAAAAGAGCCACGAGCTCTCGCTGTATTTCATTATATAGACAGACCTCATTTCAAATGTAAATATGGTTTATACTACCTTACTGTCCCAGGCTTACTGGAGGTAACCATTTGCTAGCAGTGTAAATTTGCATCCAGACAAATGGTCAGAAGGTGTTAACTCAAAGACACCCCCTTCTGTGTGGAAGATATTTCCAAACTTCTTCAGAACTTTATTACCTTTTGGTTTACTTCTTTGGGAATGAGACATTTGTACCAGTCGCACCGAGACATTTCAAATAATACCAAACATGTATAAAACTCGATGATGATCATTCACATTAAACCATTTAGATTCTTGTGTGAGTTTGGGAGATCTCACCACGAGTGGGAGGGAGTGGGGGTCGAGGGAAAGAGATGTAGATTAGAATGATTCTGAAGTTCCAAATGGTAATTTCCTTTGTTCTCTCAGAGAGTAGGTTTCTCCTACATTCTTACAATTTTCCAGTCTTACACCTAGAATATGACAAATAAAGAGAAATAGTAAAAGTGTTGAAGAGCTCCAAACTAAGGCAGATATCAGTGACGCCATAATCAGTCCTTCCAGAAAAACACGGAGTTGTTTTGTGATTGTTGCGGGCAAAAATCCTTGATTATGCGGCCCGTTTTCTTAAAAAATGCGATGGAATAGGCGGGATATTTAAGCAATTTTATGCGATGAAATTGCGGGAACTTGCAAAAATTGCGGGAACTTGCAAACACTGCGGTTTGATGAAAAAGAGAAAAAAAAAAGTGATTCCCCCAACACCCTGTCCTCACTAGGCTACTACATTAATGTAATGAGTCATGTCTTATTACTTCCTATGATAAGCAAGCATAACACATCACAGAAAGTGCTGGGAATATTTCAGTTCTCATCTTGTTTTATTTCAGACTTAAATTAAAACAAACTTACAAAACATTGATGAGTCAAACAAGTTCTGTAGCTTTACAAAAGATCCCAGTGATACAGATCCCAGTATGAAGGAGGTTCACAGTAGGTCCTGAACACACACACACACACACACACACACACACACACACTGACACACACTGACACAAACACACACACAGTTTCTCAGGCCTGTTTCATTAATGGTTGCTTTTTTTCTCTCTTTCAGCTGAGGAGGTTCACAGTAGGTCCTGAACACACACACACACACACACACACTGTCACGGTGCATGAATTCACTGTCTCTCTCTAGTCTCGCGTGCTGTTGTGTGTGTGTGTGTATTTGTGGGCGTGGTCACTGATCATTGGTGATCAGCAGCGCCAGCTGGTTTCAATCCGTTTGTCCCTTTATATGTTCAGTGTCTCATGTTGTCAGATCGTTGTTCTTCCCGGTGTGTTCCTGTTCCTGAGCTGTTCTTCCTCCTGTGGATACTCTTGTTTCGTTGTCGTGTTTCTTCGAGTTTCCCTCGCACTTCCACGGATTACTGAGCACCTCACGGGACTGAGCACCTCACTGGAGATTCATCACTGGACTGGAAGCACCTCACTGGAGATTCATCACGGGACTGGAAGCACCTCACTGGAGATTCATCACGGGACTGGAAGCACCTCACTGGAGATTCATCACGGGACTGGAAGCACCTCACTGGAGATTCATCACGGGACTGAGCACCTCACTGGAGATTCATCACTGGACTGAGCACCTCACTGGAGATTCATCACTGGACTGGAAGCACCTCACTGGAGATTCATCACTGGACTGAGCACCTCACTGGAGATTCATCACGGGACTGGAAGCACCTCACTGGAGATTCATCACGGGACTGAGCACCTCACTGGAGATTCATCACAGGACTGAGCACCTCACTGGAGATTCATCACGGGACTGGAAGCACCTCACTGGAGATTCATCACTGGACTGAGCACCTCACTGGAGATTCATCACTGGACTGGAAGCACCTCACTGGAGATTCATCACGGGACTGAGCACCTCACTGGAGATTCATCACGGGACTGGAAGCACCTCACTGGAGATTCATCACAGGACTGAGCACCTCACTGGAGATTCATCACTGGACTGGAAGCACCTCACTGGAGATTCATCACTGGACTGGAAGCACCTCACTGGAGATTCATCACTGGACTGGAAGCACCTCACTGGAGATTCATCACGGGACTGGAAGCACCTCACTGGAGATTCATCACTGGACTGGAAGCACCTCACTGGAGATTCATCACGGGACTGAGCACCTCACTGGAGATTCATCACTGGACTGGAAGCACCTCACTGGAGATTCATTACGGGACTGAGCACCTCACTGGAGATTCATCACTGGACTGGAAGCACCTCACTGGAGATTCATCACTGGACTGAGCACCTCACTGGAGATTCATCACTGGACTGGAAGCACCTCACTGGAGATTCATCACTGGACTGAGCACCTCACTGGAGATTCATCACTGGCCTGCAAGCACCTCACTGGAGATTCATCACGGGACTGAGCACCTCACTGGAGATTCATCACGGGACTGGAAGCACCTCACTGGAGATTCATCACGGGACTGGAAGCACCTCACTGGAGATTCATCACTGGACTGGAAGCACCTCACTGGAGATTCATCACTGGACTGGAAGCACCTCACTGGAGATTCATCACTGGACTGGAAGCACCTCACTGGAGTTTCATCACGGGACTGGAAGCACCTCACTGGAGATTCATCACTGGTTGTCCACCGAGGTCCCTGCGTCACCCACCATCTGCGCTGGTGTCCGTCCGACCCGCCATCTTACCAGCTGTTTTGTTTCCCCTGTGTTGTGTGCCTGACCGTGTTGTTCAAATACTTACCTACTCTAATAAAGCGTTTTGCTATTGCATCCTTCTCCAGTCCCTGTCACACACACACACACACACACCTGTTTCATTAATGGCTCCTCTCGTTCTCTTTCAGCTGAGGAGGTTCACAGTAGGTCCTGAACACACACACACACACACACACACACACACACACACACAGTTTATCAGGCGTGTTTCATCAATGGTTCCTCTCGTTGTCTTTCAGCTGAGGAGGTTCATGACACTCAGAGTCTGTGTGAAACTGAAGCGACTGCAGCAGCTCGAGGTCAGAACATCTGAATTCATCTCTTATCTGACGCTGATTCTTCATCTCTCTCACTCACCGTGTCCTTCATGACTTTTATAGGTGCGATGGGCTCCAAAAACATCTCTCTGCCAAATGTTGGTGAGTTAAGATGGGTTTATGTTAATTCGATTTTTTGTCAGACAGACACTGGATGTGAAATTTGTTTTTTTCCAGCCATGGAGAGAGAAGACACTGATCAGAACACCATTACCCACAATGCCCTGCTGTTACCACTGCCAAGTAAGATCAGTAGATTCTCTTCAAATTATTTGTTTTTATACTATATACAGTGAGGAAAATAAGTATTTGAACACCCTGCTATTTTGCAAGTTCTCCCACTTGGAAATCATGGAGGGGTCTGAAATTGATATTTTTTTTAGATTATGTCTCTCACAGTGGACATGCACCTACGATGACAATTTCAGACCCCTCCATGATTTCCAAGTGGGAGAACTTGCAAAATAGCAGGGTGTTCAAATACTTATTTTCCTCACTGTATATACCAGTAATAATACTTTAAAATCATTCCTAAATGTAACTGGCAGCCAGTGTAAAGACCTGAGGACTGGTGTGATGTGTTCATATGTTCTGGTTCTGCTCAGCGTTCTGTATGAGCTGACACTGTCTTATGGTGTTTTTGGGAAGGCCAGTGAGGAGTCCATTTCAATAATCCAGTCTGCTGGTGATGAAAGCATGCACAAGTTTCTCTAAGTCTTGGCTGGAAACAAAGCATCTAATTCTTGCAATATTTTTCAGGTGATAGTATGCTGATTTAGTTACTGCTTTGACATGACTACTGAAACTAAGGTCTGACTCCAGAGACACACCCAGATTCCTGACTTGATTTTTAGTTGTTTGACCCCTAGACTGAAGGTATGCGTTCACCTTGAGAACTTCATCTTTGTTTCCAAACGCAATGACTTCAGTTTTGTCTTTGTTTAACTGAAGAAAGTTTTGGCACATCCAATTGTTTAGTTCATCAATGCATTGGCAAAGGGAGTCAATGGGGCTGTAATCGTTAGGCGATAGGGCTAAGTAGAGGTAGAGGTGTGTGTGTGTGTGTGTGTGTGTGTGTGTGTGTGTGTGTGTGTGTGTGTGTGTGTGTGGCGGTAAGCGATTCGGTTCTTTCTCACTATTGAAAACATTTGATTCATCATTCACACACAGACACGCAATTCATTTGGTATGTAACGATTCACTCGCAACCGGTTGAAAATCGATAAAAATGTGTGACGATTCAAGTCGGCTGAAATGTTAAACGAATCGCGATACACGTTTTAAACAGCAGGGGCATTAGCCTACTGTGAAGTTGTGAACCTCGCTTTACAGGCACAATAGCAGCAAGCACACACACACTGGCGCGAAGCTAGCGAGGGTTTTCACTTCATTCATGGAACTTGAGTTTGTGTGAGCCAAGCTCAACTTCCATAGGAATGAACTGAAAACGCTCGGCTTGCTCCGCTCGCGCCGCGCCAGTGTGTGCCATAGACTGGTGTGCACGCGCCGTCAAACACACGGCGACGGCAAGCGTAGATGTTGACTCATTCAAATCGGAAGTGTGGCGGCATTTTGACTTTCCGTAGACTAATAATAATCACCACCGGGAGAAGCAAAAGTCATCTCCGTTTTCATGTAAAAGGCATTAATAGGACAAGGGCGAGAGCCACGGAGATCACAAGGTGCATCAGTGTTTCCGTGGCAACCAGGTGTTGTATTTATTTTACTATCTCTTTCTCTAAATGTGTACATGGATATATATATTTTTTTTATATATAGTTTATTGATGGTTATGGCATATTTTTCTAAATGTGTGTTTTTTTTTTACTCTTGCTAGTGTAATGATACAAATTCTAACAAAATTAAAACCCCTCTAAATGTGGTACTAATTTTACATAGTCTTTTACTTAGTGTGCGAAGGTACCAGTGCCCACCCTCTTGACCAGACAGTAAGACTGAGTTCAAACAACCTTGAAGGGATTTTTTTTTTAAATTTCAATGTAGTTTTTTTTTGACAAATATATTTTAAAATTAAAAAGAAATGTGCAGCATTTTGTCTGAGAAATAATAAAAGGGACACTTTTTCATTTATAATTTCTTAAATTAATCACTTGTTAAAAAAATCGTGAGAAAATCGTATTGTGAAACCAGTATCGTGAATCATATCGCATCGTGAGTTGAGTGAATCGTTACATCCCTACAATTCATATTTAAACAGTCTTTTTGCGGTTTACAAGACACTATTCAATATCGCGATTAGAACAAAGCACTTAAGAATAAATGACTTACTACATCAGCTGGATCCGTTGCTCCTCGAAATGAAACTACCAGCACTTCTGGTACATTTTCCAGGGTTATTAGATAGTATTATTCCTCACAGCGTAGGGATATGCTGTGTACACAGCTGTAGTAAGATACTTACTAAACACGATGTGTTTTATAATCCAGCTGGTGGGCGTTGGCATGTTTGCATGGCTTGCCTTAGATCATTGTTTGAATACCGCGCGCTCTCCGTGGGCGTGGCACATTAACGCGTAATCAGGTTTAATGAGCTGGAAAGAAAAAGACTGTCATCTCTCTCTTTTCATACAGATTACATAAACTGAGAATATTTGTTTTTTTATATAAATTAATTCATTTAAAAGAAGAGAGTTCAAGCTTCATTATGGAAAAACACTTGTGCCTGTATGACAAGTATTCGCGGAATTACCGTTAATTTTCGGACGCGTTTCAGAATGGACTTCACTGACAGAGAGAAGGCAGAACACGCATCATGTTTGTTTTTCTTTATTTGGCGAAAAGCACAACACTTTGTTTTTATTGTGAGTTTCCACAAAAAAAAAAATAGACACTTATCAGGATCTAATGATGTACAACACTTAATATGTAAGATCAAAATCAACAGAGTATTTTGAGTTTCTTTTGCACTGATAAGAAAAAAAGCGAGACTATGGGGTTAAGGTACATTATAAGATGTTGCAACTGTAATTCCTCACCATCAGCATTAACAAGTGCATGTTTTTTACACGTGCGAGTATTTTTCTAATATATTGCGGTGAACACATGGAAACTGTATCAATAACAATTTGTTAATAAAAGATTTGAGAAGCAGTCGTCAGTAAAATAAAGGGAACACAGCAAAAGTTTAGGATCATACTGCTGTGACATCGTGATAAAGATGAATTTTAACCACTGATTCTTCACATGCTCATCCTTGGGGAGTGAAAAATAACTGGCTTTAGCCTACCTTCACATTATGCACAGCGCCGTCTTCTTGACATGATGCTATCCAGTACAGGACCCAGCTGCCGGTTTGAGTTTCAAGTTTCCCTGGTTTCTGCGCGTGCAATACGTGGGCGGGCAATATACTAATAGGCTTGTTTGAGATGTGCCTTGCCTCGCCTGAAATGTAGTCGAGAGTAGGCGGCTGCAGTGAGAGGAGGAGTGAAAAAAGCGCAGGCAAGCCGGACAGTTCTCGCTTCTCGCAGTGGATCTGACACCTGCGAGATCAATGATGGATATCGCGGGATTCACGGGATTCACTCTCGTGCACAGTGTTGCTAATAAACTGGATGTAATTTAAGTTCCCTTTCATTGTCACTCCGAGTTCCGTCGGATGACGACGAATGGGGTTTCGCTTAGAAAGCCTATCAACTTCAAGTATTACAAAACGAGCCAATGGCAAATAAATGCCATGGGTCTGCGGAATTTGCATAGCGTATCTCTGCCTTACCTCGTGGGTATAAAAGGAGGATGCTGGCAACATGCAGATATGTTTTCGCTTCGGAGCCAAGTTAATTCTTCACTCCACAAGCCATCTCTGAACTGCCATCTCGTCAGCTTCTTAACAGACGAGCGAGATTCTCTGGTGTTGGTGTGATGGCGATCTCCCGGCGAGTGCGCGCTTCCTGCTTATCTGTGCAGTGGTTTGCCAGTGAGTGTGTTTCTCCCCGGGCGCTTCAACACTCTCAGAGTTTCTTTCTCTCACAAAAGAGCTTGCACGCGGCACGTCTTTTTATAGACGGCTCGCCCGTGCATTTCTGGTCGCGGTTGACTCATTTCCGATTTTGATGGGCACATTCTCTGCTCTGCGTGCTTGGGCTTGATCACGCTAGAGCAGCGTTTGTGGATGACTCACGTTCTCCCCGCGGGAACGTGACCATCGCGTCATTACGGTCGAGACTCGATGATCTCGTTAGAGAGAGAGTCCCCTCATCCACACCCCGATCTAACACTCTCCACGTGAGGTGCTACTTCGGCTGGTGGCCAGGGTGACCTGAGGGTGTTGGTGTGGAACAAAGGCGCCGACTATCCGTCCGTGCCCCACGCCCCCCTCTTTATTGACGCAACCCGTGAACGATCACGGGATGCCTGCGGGCCCGTCTTCGGACCCCCCGTCGGTTTCCTTTGACTTTCCAGAATCGGATCTGTTGTCCATCGCAGCCTCACAGGGCGGGCAAGAATCTTCAGGAAGTGAAGATTTGACAGTGCTGCCACTTTCGTGTGTGCATATGGCATTGTCGAGTCAGATCCTGAGATGACGGCCATGCTTTCCCGGGACGATTGGTTTTGGGGTGGCCGCTGACTCTCGTCGCCGTCCAACCCCAATACCTTTCTTCACGGATGTGCATCAGGAGATCTCGAAATCCTCAAAGACCCCCAGGTCTTCCAGCGATCCCTCGTTGATCTCCTCCGCCCTTCCTTCCCTCGACGTGGCCGCTGCCCATGGGTACACTGGGGTCCCCCCGGTTGAACGCTCTGTTGCGATGCTAATGTGTCCTCAGGGTGCTTCTTCTCGGCGCGATCCTAAGCACCCGTCCGAAGCCTGTAGTTTTTCGTCTACACTTGTGGCGAAATCCTATAGCGCCCAGGACAGGCAGCTGCCTCACTGCATGCCAAGGCCATTCTGCTGGTCTACCTGGCCCAGGTTCTCATGGACATGCAGGAGGGTAGGACTGACCTGGGGCTCTTCATTGAGCTGCGCGCCACCACTGACCTTGCTCCCCGAGTGACGAAAGTGGCCGCACGCTCCCTGGGTCAGGTGATGTCCACCATTCAAGCCTGTGGCTTAACCTGTCCGATGTGCAGGATGTCCGGCGGACCCGTCTGCTTGACACCCTCATATCCCAGGTCGGCCCTTCGGCGGTGATGTTGAGAGCTGTACAACAGTTCTCAACCGCCCATGCGCAGACTGAGGCATTCTGTCCCGACGGCCCCGCCGTCCGCTCAGATACCTCAGTCTGCCCATCCACCGAAGGCGCCCTCCCGCAGGCTGGCTCTGGAGGCCGCGGGGGGATGCCACAGCCCTCTCCTGCCCCGCCCCCCGCTAAATGCCGGGCTTAGCGGCGCTCCTGAGACGGGCTGCTCAGGGATGATGGTCACTTCTCAGGAGATGGTAGCAGGACCACTCCTTCCCCCGGTGGAGGGCCGGGGAAGAATCCCTTGTTTTCCACTCTCCGCTGCTCACCCCCGGGTGGGCAGCACCCTAATGTGGTTAAAGAAGAAGTGACATGTTCATCCCTGAGCACACAGAGTTCTCGGACGACACGGTGCGCCGCCCCCCGAGCCGTGCACCCCTCGTCCTCCTCTGTTCCAGAGCCGGATGACAGCACGCGCCGTCCCCGGACCGTGCCGCTCTCATCCCCCTCTGTCGCCAGACCCCTGGCAGAGCAGACCCCCGTGGAACGTTCGTCCTTCCCTGGTCGCCTCTGTCAGGACGCGGTCAATGACTATGCCCCGACACTGGGCCGCTATGCCGTCCACGTCCGGGACAGTCATTCCGCCTCGCTGCCCCACCGACGGGAAGTCTGTGGTTCGCATGACCCCGCTGGTACAGTTCTTGGGAGCCTGGCTAGAGCTTCCCAACCTGTCCCGCTGGGTCGCGCGAACGATCAGGCTCGGCTACGCGATTCAGTTCGCGCGGTCTCCCCGCTTCAGGGGAGTCCGCTCCACTATGGTCGGCAGCAATGCCCGTATCATGAGAGCGGAGGTTGCCACCCTGCTGGCAAAGGGCGCGATCGAGACTGTCCCTCCAGCCGAAATGAGGTCCGGCTTCTACAGCCCGTACTTCATTGTGCCGAAGAAAACCGGTGGGTTACGGCCAATCCTGGACCTGCGCGTGCTGAACCGCTCCCTTCACAGGCTGCCGTTCAAGATGCTCACGGCCAAACGCATTTTCGAATGTGTGCGGCCCCAGGATTGGTTTGCAGCGATCGACCTAAAGGACGCCTACTTTCATGTCTCATATTCTCCCTCGACACAGACCGTTCCTACGGTTTGCTTTCGAGGGGCAGGCATATCAGTACGCGGTTCTCCCATTTGGGCTAGCCCTGTCTCCTCGCGTCTTCACGAAGGTCGTCGAGGCTGCCCTTGTTCCCCTTCGGGAACACGGGGTCCGCATCCTGAACTATATCGACGACTGGCTGATCCTAGCTCACTCTCAAGATCAGGTTTGCGAACACAGGGACCTAGTGCTCCGGCACCTAGCTCGTCTGGGCCTTCGGGTCAACTGGGAGAAGAGCAAACTTCCGGGTCATATGTGTATTCTCTAAGTTTCCCCCCCTCTGGGTTGGCAGTAATTGCATATTTCCTTTAAACTTATGGGATATGCTCCCCAGTGTACCTTGGTATTCCTGTGATAAATAGGAGTCCTTCGTCCAGTCTCACGACAGGGATCTCAGATTTATGCAGGGCACTGGAAGACAGCTGAGAAGGTGGCGTGATTAGACTGGTATCCCCATTCATCGTCATCCGACGGAACTCGGAGTGACAACGAAAGGGAACGTCTCGGTTACGTATGTAACCCTCGTTCCCTGAGTAGGGAATGGAGATGTTCCGTCTGCCTGCCACTTTCCGCTGTACCGCGGGGATCGCCTGAGCTCAGTCTTGGCTCCTCAGCGAAAAAACATATCTGCATGTTGCAGGCGTCCTCCTTTTATACCCACGAGGTAAGGCGGAGATACGCTATGCAAATTCTGCAGACCCATGGCATTTCTTTGCCACTGGCTCGTTTTGTAATACTCGAAGTTGATAGGCTTTCTAAGCGAAACCCCATTCGTCGTCATCGACGGAACGTCTCCGTTCCCTACTCAGGGAACGAGGGTTACATATGTAACAGAGACGTTCTGTTGCTTTTATATGAAAATAGATGTAATGAACAAGATACCCAAAGTACTTGTTATTTAATTCCATTCCAAATAAGTGTTTATCAATCATTTTTTCTTTAATACAGACATAGGCTATGTGTTTTTTTTTGTGTTTGTGTGCGTGTTTTTTTTTTTATAATAAAATGACATTGCATAACCCATAGAGATAGCACTGTCCGAGAGTTTGGGAATATTCACACATATACACATAAAACATGATATCCCAGTTTTAAAATCAGACATTTTAAAAGAGAACAATACATCACGGTTGTTTAAACCAATCAACATTAAGCTGTGTTGTCAGAAAGTCGTTTCTCATCATGCTTTTGATCAGCGCAGTCGGTGGAGAGCAACTTTGCGCGACTGCAGAATCCGACACGTGCGCCTTGCGCTCGCGAGAGTTTTTTGACACACGTCAGTATGACATCAGAGCAAGGCGGACCGCACTCGGACACATTTCTAACCGGCATGCATCATACATTTCATGATTGATGTATTGGTCTGAATATAATTTCTTTCTTTCTTTCTTTCTTTAGGATAATTGGAAATGGAAGCTGATTACATAAGTAAGGTGGGAGTTTCCCCTATTCCAAATTGTTTTATTTTTAACATGTTAAATGTATCCTATTATTTGACTAGTATTTTATATTGAATAATATTTTTTTTTCAGCAGATGCCACCTGAGATCCTGAGACATATCCTCATGAATATGGTCAAAGAAAATGTGGCTTTCTTCAGACTGTCTCTGACTCATTAGGAAAAAAATAGTATAGCCATTAAAGGGTAACTAAACCCCTGGTCAGAGCCTGACTCCACCCACTGGCAATATTTGAAAAATGCTGGAAAAGTGGGCAGAGCCCAGCGGAGATAGAGGGGACGAACTGAGGGCGGGGCTGAGCGGGGGGTGCACCTGAGACCCGCAGTGACGGATTAATTGACAGCTGCTGTCAAACTCGCTAAAATGGAGAGCAACTGGAGTGACGCAAGTAGCTTTGCAACAGAGCGGCCATTTGAAGTCTTTTCTTCCCCACCTTCACCTGATTTTTCTGCCTTTTAAGAGGACCAAATCTGAGGTGTGGTCATATTTTGGCTTTTACAAAAGTCCTGAGGGAAACTTAATCGATGATGGTCACCCTCTGCAGAACATGCACAAAAAAGTCGCTGCAATACACTTCAAAATGTTGTTTTGAGTTTAAATATTTTATCTCACTCACTTGAAATAAACGTGAAGCTTCCATCGAAGAAAAGTTTGCATTAATGTTTTAAATCTTATCTGTTTATAAATCCATTTTGTACAGCGTACAAAACAATCGTCCAGACAAGATGATCACAACAATATTATCAAACTCTGTAAACAATAAATTAACTCTGATTTTATTTTCACTACAATCAAAAACGGAGACGCAAGACGGCAAGTTGTATTTGAATGAAACGAGAGAGCACGTCCGTTGTGATGCATGGATTTGCGCTGTGTTCTAATGCGTTGCTATTGTTGATGGTCAAAAGAAAATGCCACAGAATACGCTTATTTCACGCCGCCGTTATTTTGAAATCGAAAGCGAGGCTCCGGTGGGAAGAAAACCGGAAGTGTCGCCTTTAATCATAGGAGAGTCGCGAATGCGATGGCGTATTTGTTGTTTAATGTAGAAATTAGTTATTCTAAAAATGTACATGCATTTCTTTCATACTTTAGACTATATGCAGTGAAATTCATTTATAATAAAAAAAAAATTAAGAAAGTAAATAAAGAAGCAGGAAAGAACTATATCTATATATCCTATATTGGATATTAACATCCAATAGTGTAAATCGCGGCAGCAGCTTCAGCTTGGTAGTCCAAGGCATTGTTTTGTTTATCTGTACTTCCGGGGTTCTTCCCACCGGAGCCTCGCTTACGAATTTAAAATAATGGCTGCGTGAAATAAGCGTATAAAATCTTGGCTTGAGCTGCTTGTTTTATTTGTTGTTTGTTGATTTTCAAATATAAAACTATCCTGATCGTTTTCAATACTCGTAATTCCAACTCCTGACTCGCTACAGTAGTTTTGACAGAACCAGATGCTTTTATACCAGGCGCTGCCAAGGGCGTGGTGAGCTCGCACCAAGGGCGTGACAGAGTACCGTCAGAGAGTACCCTACGTCACAGAGTACCCCTACTACAGGAGCTTTCCGTTTAACCTGAAGAGGGCAGCACTCATACGTTTTTACCTATGGTTTTTACACCATATATTTGAAAATTAAAACACTTTATACCCAAATGTGAAAATTTACTCGAATCAAAGAACAGCATTTATGAAGCTCCATTCTTACAGATCATTAACTAAAAAAAGTTGTTTCAGTGTTTAGTTACCCTTTAAAGAAGCAACTCTTACCAGACAAAATGTCATTATGCCCTTTTTTTTTTTTTTTTTTTGACATCTAACAAGATTTATTTTCTTGATGCTGTTATTATTTTTGCATTTTCCCTTGAATGTGTACTGGTATTTTAAGGTGTTTACAGACCTTTATTGTAATGTACCTTTAGGATTAAAATTACAGAGACAATTACTTGACTCAGTTTTGCTTCCACTCAACAGCAAATATGACCTGAATAAAATAAAATGGCTTTATTTTAAAATGTTCTATATACACGCATTAAAATAAATAATACTTCTGGTGACGACATGATTAATCCATCAAAATTAGATTTAAAATGATTTAAAATGTTGTAAAATTAACTATTTTGCATGTATGTAGAGAGAATCTAGGATAACTTAAGCATCACATTTATGTAAATAATTACTTTTTACCACTACACGGGTTAGAACATCATCATACCGGCTAAGACCAGCGCATGTGCATTATAACCCAGAGATCGGTACTGCGCATGTGTCTGTGACGTCGCCAAACATCGATCCAGCTGCGCTGTCATCGTGATCTGCTAGGGTGGGGAGGCTGCTTGCCGAAATGGTGAGTCTTTTTGGTCACTTTTAGACATAAAATCTAAAGAAAATTATACATATAGGTGCAGAAAGATAATACAAATATAATTCCACTCATCAAGCCTATCACTTAAGCGAATATCCATTCCTTCTTAAATGTCCGCGCTAGCAAGCACGTTGGGCCGTTTAGTGAAACGGACGGACTCGAAACCTTATTTATCTGAAGCATTTATCTTTACCTTTTCATTTTTATAATTTATATAAGTGTTTCCTTCCAGGCACGTCAAATGGGGCTTAAACACCTGCCCTTTTTATTCCTAGAGAGAAAGTGCCCTTTTTTTCTGGTGTGCTTTTTTTTTTTTTTTTTTTTTTTTTTATAATATATATACCTGTTTGCGCACAGCTTCCCTGTCAAACAAATATATTTATTAAATAGTGTATCTAAATATCAGGTCAGGAGTTCTGAAACTCTCTCTCTCTCTCTCTCTCTCTCTCTCACTCACTCACTCACTCACTCTCTCTCTCTCTCTCTCTCTCTCTCTCTCTCACTCACTCACTCACTCACTCACTCACTCACTCACTCACTCTCTCTCTCTCTCTCTCTCTCTCTCTCTCTCTCTCTCTCTCTCACTCACTCACTCACTCACTCACTCACTCACTCTCTCTCTCTCTCTCTCTCTCTCTCTCTCTCTCTCTCTCTCTCTCTCTCTCTCTCTCTCTCTCTCTCTCTCTCTCTCGTTTCCGGCGTGAGCGTGTGGAGCGTCGTGAGTTTCTTTCCTTTTCTCTTTGTTTTTTCTTTTCTTTTTTTCTTATTTATCACTTTATTTAATATTTTTGGATTGTTTAAGTTTATTTATCTTTTTTGGGGTCGCGTGGGGTTTCCCCTTGCGTGACCATGGCGGACTCACGAATTGGTGTTCTAAAGAATCTCACGCGGCGTCACGGTGTTAAAGTGGCGTCCGCGGTGAGTGTTGAAGATTGTTGTTTGGCAATGGGAGAAGTTGTTGGGCATGACAGTATTTTGTCGGCGTCTAAAATGAACAGTGCTGTTGTGGTCTTTTTGAAGTCGGTTGAGAAGGCAAACGAATTAGTGGAAAAGGGAATTGTTATAAATAATCTCTTCACACCTGTTCTACCTCTTTCAACCCCCTCAAAAAAAGTAACATTGTCTAATATTCCACCTTTTGTTTCTGATGATACTTTGGTTGAGATCTTGTCCCGTTATGGAAAGCTGGTTTCACCAATTAAGAAAATCCTCATTGGTACTGCTTCACCACTGCTAAAACATGTAGTTTCTTTTAGAAGATTTGCCTTCATGATTTTGAAAGACAGTGAAGAACTGGATTTGACTTTTAACATTAAGGTTGACAACTTTGATTATGCTTTCTATGCTACAACTGATAAGATGAAGTGCTTTAACTGTGGTGGGGTAGGCCATCTGATTCGGACTTGCCCAAAAAAGAATAAAGATCATTCATCGACTGATGTGCAAAGCATGATGGAGGCTAGTCTAAATAGTGATGAGGAAAGGGTTGAAGCAGGGCCTTCTAATGCTCCCATTCTGAGTGTGAAAAATTTGACTGTTGTAGAGAATAGTGGCGTTTCTGGGGCTCAGAATGTAGTTTCTGATGATATCACTGAATCAGTAGAGTCTTTGCAGGAAGGTGAGTTGAATGCTACTGCTGTAGTGAGTGTAGGAGTCAGCGATGTCATTACTAAGTCAGTTTTGATAAAGGATAAAAGTAATATGAAATGTCAATCATTTGAACTGTGTGATGATGCTGTTGATCTAGAGTCAGATGCAACTGAGTTTAAAATTCCAGGTAAAAGGAAAAGTTCAAGTGAAGTTGAAAGTGCTAAACAGAAAAAAACAAATGTAGTTGATGATGATGACCAAGAAGGCATGGAAAGTGGCAATGAATCTTCAGATTCAAACTTCAGTTTTTCTCAAAGAGCTTCATCCAGTCGTGATTATGAGGTAGAAGACATTAAAATATTCCTCAAAGCAACGAAAAATAAGAGAGGAGTACGTGTCTGTGAATATTTTCCAGACATCAAACAATTTGTTGACAAAACCAAAATGTTCATGGCGGAAAGCTTATTTACAAACAAGGAAATCTATCGGTTAAAGAAAATTGTACGAATTTTAAACCCTGATCTTGTAAATGATAATAGCTAAAAAAACAAACGTGACACATGGGTTTCTAGTTTTGTTTTTATCAACTTTCGCTTGTTTTTCATTTTCTTCTTTTCTTCTAAAAATGAATGAAGTTAATATTGCTTCCTTGAATATTAATGGAGCAAGAGATATTAAGAAAAGAATAGAAATTTATGAATTTGTGAAACAAAATAAGTTAGATGTGGTGATGCTGCAAGAAACTCATAGTGATCTAAAAAATGCTTCTGATTGGGCTAGAGAGTGGGATGGTCTTTCTTTTTTAAGTCATAATACTTCACTAAGTGGTGGAGTAACCATTCTTTTTGCAAAGAATTTTAACCCACATTCTTTTCAAGTAGAAGAAATAGTAAAAGGTAGACTTTTAAAAATAGGAGCAAACTATGACAAGAATGTTATTGTTTTTATTTGTGTGTACTGTCCTGTCTCCGCAATAGAGAGAATGGTGTTTTTAAATATATTGTGTTCTGTGTTACAAAAATGTAATCAAGAAGAGTTTTTGTTTTTGGGAGGTGACTTTAACTGCACTGAATCTAATCTAGATAGGAATCATTTAGAACCTCATATACCTTCTAGAAATCGATTGATTCAATTTGTTAAGATGCATGAACTGTGTGATGTTTGGAGACGATTGAAGGGCATGCAAAAACAGTATACTTGGACTCATGTGCGTGATAGAATCATTTCTATGGCAAGATTGGACCGATTTTACGTTTTCAAACACCATTATAATATTATAAAGAATTGTCACATTGTACCTGTTAGTTTTTCTGACCATTGTATGGTCAAATGTTCAGTTTTTATAAATCTTTTAAAACCTCAAAGTGCGTATTGGCAATTCAATACTGCCTTATTAAGTGACACACATTTTAAAGAGTGTTTTACATTTTTTTGGGAGGATTTTAAAACTAAGAAAGGTTTGTATAACTCCGTACAACAATGGTGGGATGTAGGAAAAGCCCAAATTAAGCAACTTTGTTTACAGTTTACTCGAAACATCACTACAGAGACTAATTTTAGAATGAGTATCTTGGAGGCTGATATTTTAAAACTCCAAGAATTGGCAGAGTCTACTGGTACAAGAGGTTTCCTAGATTTACTTTTAGATAAAAGAACACAATTGGCTGATCTACTTGGTTCTAGGACACAGGGGGCCTTGGTCAGGTCGAGATTTCAGAATATGAATCAAATGGATGCTTCAACCAAATTCTTTTTTAATTTAGAAAAAAAGAATGGTCAAAGTAGAACAATTCATGCTTTACGATCTGAATCTGGTATTCTTTTGACAGATCCCTCGGATATTCGCCAGAGGGCAGTTGGTTTTTACAAGAATTTGTATAAAAGTGAAGTTGCTGTAGAGCTAGAAAACGAGGGTGAGTTCTTCTTTGAAAATTTACCTCAAGTGCCTGAAAGCATCAACACTGGAATCTCTGGCCCTCTGAGTATGAGTGAGCTACAGAAGGCATTTCAAGGGATGGTGTCTGGAAAGACACCAGGAATCGACGGTATACCAGTGGACTTTTACAAGTCTTTTTGGTCAACAATAGGAGATGATCTCCTAGAAGTGTTGAATACCAGTCTGGCAAGGGGTAAACTGCCTCAAAGTTGCCGAAGAGCTGTGTTGACCCTCCTACCGAAAAAAGGAGATCTTGGAGACATAAAGTGTTGGCGTCCAGTTTCTCTGCTCTGCAGTGACTATAAGCTTTTATCGAAGGTCTTAGCTAACAGACTGGCTAATGTAATGGACAGTGTTATTCATCCTGATCAAACCTACTGTGTCCCAGGTAGATCGATATTTGATAACATTTCTTTTATTCGTGATCTTATTGAAGTCTCCAAGATGCTAAACCTAAAATGTGGTTTTATTTCGCTAGATCAAGAGAAAGCTTTTGATCGGATAGAACATTGTTTTTTATGGAAGGTCTTAAATGCATTTGGCTTTAGTGAGAGTTTTATTAACTATATTAAAGTCCTTTATAATGATGTGGAGAGTATTTTAAAGGTCAATGGTGGTTTATGTACTCCTTTTACAGTTTTTAGAGGCATAAGACAGGGTTGTGCATTATCGGGCATGTTATATTCTTTAGCAATTGAGCCCTTGTTAAATCAGATAAGGTGTAAACTTCAAGGTGTAATGTTACCAGAATGTAGGAATAAATTCATACTGTCAGCATATGCAGATGATGTTACTGTGTGTATCAATGGACAAAGTGATATTCAGTTTTTGGTAAATTTGTTGAAAATTTTTAAAAAATATATCTTCTGCTAATATAAACTGGGGAAAAAGTGAAGCTTTTTTAATAGGGGATTGGAAAAATGATAAACCAAAACTTCCTATGGGCCTGCAGTGGGGAAAAATTGGTTTTAAATATTTAGGAGTTTTTATTGGAGATGAAGTAGTCACACAAAAAAACTGGGAGGGTATAATTGAGAAAGTTAAAGGTCGACTTGATAAATGGAAATGGCTGCTTCCAAAAATGTCATTTAGAGGGCGAGTTTTAATCGCTAATAATTTGGTGGCTTCGTCGCTGTGGCATAAGTTTGCTTGTCTAGATCCCCCGTTAACTTTGCTAACAAAACTACAAGCATTGCTTGTGGACTTTTTTTGGGATAAGCTGCATTGGGTCCCGCAAAGTGTCCTTTTTTTGTCCAAAGAAGCAGGTGGTCAGGGACTGATACATCTGCAAAGTAGAATAGCTGCTTTTAGATTACAGTTTGTGCAAAGACTTTTAACTGTTTCAGATGTTTTTAATTGGAATGCTGTAGCAAGATTGATTTTGAATAGGTTGGGTAATTTTAATTTGGGCAGGACAATTTTTTTGATGGATCCACTGAAATTAAGTTTTCCTACATTACCTGTTTTTTATAGGAATGTTTTTAAAGTGTGGAATCTTTTTACTTTTCAAAAAGTGGAGGACTCAAAATCTCTTTACTGGCTTTTAGAAGAACCCTTAATCCATGGGAAGCGGTTGGACTTAACAAGCAATTGTTTTCTTCCTGGACTAAACAAAGCACTTATTGACAACAAAATAGTGACACTTGGCCGTTTGCTGGAAGTAGCTGGACTTGATTTTAAAAACAAGGAAGCAACATCTCAATGTCTTGGAATTAAATCCACTCGTGTTATAGGCCAACTTCTTCAGAGATGGGAATCTGCGTTAAGTGATCAAGAGAGACTTTTGTTATTGGAATATAAAAACAAACTGTGTAATCCAGACTCGGAAGAGTGTTTTCCAGGTTTGATTTTTGCTCTTAAGTTGGATGGGTGCTCTGGGTTTCATTTTGAACAAGCTGATTCATTAAGTGTTGATTTTTTTTCCTGTGACAGAAAGCGTTTGTATAAATATTGTGTAATTGTTTTTAACAAGGTAAAGTTGAATAATAGGATAGATACACCTTGGCGTGGTTTTTTTAAGTTGAATGAAGGAAAAAAACCAGAATGGAGAGGTTTTTACAAACCACCATTGACCAAAAAGACAGGAGATTTACAATGGAGAATTGTTCATGGTGTTATTGCAGTCAATGCTTTTACTTCTGTTTTAAATCCTGAAAGCACTGATAAGTGTCCTTTTTGTGATGACAGAGAAACTATTTTTCATGCTTTTTTAAACTGTTATAGACTTGAACCATTGTTTTCTGTTTTAAAGGATGTTTTTAAAAAATGCAATGAGGTATTCTCACAAGAGATTTTCATTTTAGGATGTAAATATGTCTTAAAGAAAAAGTTTGTGTGTCAACTGCTTAATTTTGTGGTGGGACAAGCAAAATTGGCTATCTATTTGAGCAGGAGAAAAAAAAATTGAACAGGATGTAGTACAAAACATTGTTGTATTGTTTTTCAATTTGGTACAATCTAGAATCTTAATTGATTTTTATTATTATAAATGTATTGGCGATTTGCCTTCCTTTGAAAATATTTGGAGCTGTAATGATGCTCTGTGTTATTTTTGAAGATGGATTAATTTTCACACTTTATTGATTTATATTAAGATTTTGTTTATTATTTTGGAGGCTATATAATTGTAACAAGATGCATTTTTGTAAATAAAAGCTTTGTGAATTCTCAAAAAAAAAAATTCTCTCTCTCTCTCTCTCTCTCTCTCTCTCTCTCTCTCTCTCTCTCTCTCTCTCTCTCTCTCTCTCTCTCTCTCTCTCTCTCTCTCTCTCTCTCTCTCTCTCCCCCTCTGTGCAGCGGCGCACTCGTATATTTTTACGTTTCTGAGGTGTCGTTGCCATAACGCGTTGCTATGGGTTGCATCACTTGCGTGTGACTGTCTTGCTTCGGACTTGACTGAAGAGGTCAGTCTCCCTTCGAGGGGCGAAAACTCCGGAGTAGTGTGTGTGGACAGCAGGCGCAACCGTAGCGAAGGTTATGCGTTTTAAAATGAAAATGCACTGTGTAAAACGTATTCCACAGACTGCTCGGGAACCGATGCTCTCGAGCCAAATATGGTTATTTCAGTGAGTAGGCCTATATGGCACGAAGGCAATTTTTAAACTTTTTTTTTCAATAATAAAAGGTAGTGTGTTTTAATTCAATTAAAAATCAACATGTCACATATTTTAAAATATTACATAATTTAATATGTCATGTATAATACACCGACCAATCGTCATCGGGAACATGCAGGGCACAAGAAGTTCAAATTTCATTGGACAGTGTGAAGTGGAGCGGTAATTTTCTGGTCATTCATTAATCATTTGAAAATTACATTTATGAAGCGATCTGAATCTGCGTCATTGAAACAGTGGGTGCTAATTGACTACAATGCACTGCACAAAACAGCACCAAAAGTAGCAATAATGGTAAGTAGTAAAAATTACTAAAATAATAGTTTTCTATTTTAATACTTTAAAATATATATAATTTATTTCTGTGATGCAAAGCTGGATTTTCAACAGCCATAACTCCAGTCTTTAGTGTCACATGATTCTTCAGAAATCATTCTAATATGCTGATTTATTATCAGTGTTGGAAACAGTTTTTTTATTGAACCTGTGATACTTTCAGGATCAGGATTCATTGATGAATAAAAAGTTAAATAGAACAACATTAAATTAAAATAGAAATTCTTTTATAAGTCTTAATTGTCACTTAAATTTCTTTTATAAAAAAAGAAAGAAAGAAAATGACTGACCCCAAACTTTTGAACGGTAGAAAAAATATTTCTGTTTTAAGATGCTGTTCTTTTTTTAACTAAGAATCCTGAAAAAAATATCAAAGGTTAGTATATTATAATAGAAAACAATTATTTCAAATTGTAGTAATATTTCACAATATTACTGTTTTTTCTGTATTTTAGATTAAATAAATGCAGCCTTGGTGAGCATAAAAGGCTTCTTTAAAAAAACATTAAAAATAGTAGTATATACTTATAATACTAGTATATATATATATATATATATTTATATATATATATATATGCCCCTTTTTTACATTTGAGCCCCTGCCCCTGAGGAACTCTCTGCACGTCCCTGTTTCCTTCTACGGCCGTTTCACACCGCAAGCGTGAGCAAGTACTCCTCGCTGCAGACTGTAGTGCGGTGACGTCACGTATGTAGCCTACGTCATGCGCAAATTTGACATAATATTTTTAAAGAACGTTAATGTATTAAGAAAACTCTAAAGTAATAATGAAATCAGCAAAAAAGGAGTACAGGGCACACCCATAGTTTTAACTATGCCTGATCTAAGGTAAACTTATAAGGAATTTCAAAGTATATATTGTGTATCATCTGTGTAGTATTTTATTTAAAGTTTATTTTCACATTCTGTTGCACTTCACTGTGTAAATTACTGTAAACATTAATGGTACCTTTTATTTCTTATTTTAATCATTCCTCTGTAATAGTTAATAATTGTTTATTTTTGTGCATTATAAAACATTTATTCAAATAAAGTAGTTTGAAGTTAAACCGACTACATACATTGTCAATCTCTGTATCCCATATTATGCATGCCGACTCAAACAACCAAATTCATAACAGTGATAACCTTTATTTCAAAACAAAGATAATGATTGTGTAAAAGAAATGTGCACACACAGATAATCACATGCATATCTGTACATCAGCACACACATACACACACACACACGCACACACACACACTACTCTGCTTGAAATTCTCCTCCTTCCTTGAAAAACTAAATCAACCCAACAACAGGTGGGCAGTCCTTGTATATTGCAATGCAGTGCAAGCACAGAGTCATCGAGTAGCGCACCCGGAACTCTTGCTTATATTGTCTGGAAAATGCACTCCAGTTCACAACACCTAATTTAGATAAAATACAGAACGAACAATATTGAATCATTTTGAAGAAAGGCATTAACATAGTACAGAGTCATAAAAGGAATTTCTTTTTAAAATATTTTAAACATATTACAGGAAGATGTTAGACAAAGATATGTTTGAGTGTTATTGGCTTTGTCTGTAAAGTACCTAAGAGACTTAATATGTTTATGAACAACAAACTAGTTAAAACATTTTTTGTCAAGACAAACTTTAGGTTGGCTTGAGAAAGCCTAGCCTGAAAATTTGAAATAGTTTTAAAAGCGTGAAGTAGTTTGCAAGCTGAAAGTTTTGAGATAGATGGATAGACAGACAGATAGACAGGAAGAACAGACAGACAGACAGATAGACAGGAAGAACAGACAGACAGACAGACAGACAGACAGACAGATAGACAGATAGACAGATAGATAGATAGATAGATAGATAGATAGATAGATAGATAGATAGATAGATAGATAGATAGATATATTGCACAGACAGCACAGTGACAACACTGTAAAACTCCCTTGGTTTGTAGACCCAGGTCTCAAACACCCTTTTAAGAGTAAAGAAAATTTCTTGAATAAATTGCAGGGAACTCAATACATTAGTATGCTCTCTAAATGATAATAAAAAAACTAAGGAGAATCACAATTAGTTTTATTTTAGCAAAATACAATGTTCAAATGTTCAAAAAAAAATTTACGACAAATGTATTTAACATAACTTACAGTACATACACTACATTCAGGAATGTAACTTTTATAGTATGATCTGATACTGAGTAACAACATTTCTTTTGCAATGCATGTAAAGATCAACTACATGACTTCATTAATGTAAGTCTTTCTGCTCTATTTGAAGACATCTTTCAAGCCCTAATCTGTTTAAAGGCGAATTAAGACTTTTACATATCATTTTAAGAGTCACTGAAACCCTGTCATTTTTAATGCAAACTTATATCATAAAACATGTCATAACTTTTTTTTTCATCTAAAACATTGATGCTCTTTGGCATCTCTTACAATTAAAAGCCGTTAACACAAAAGCACAATTGTTAAAACAGCATAAATAATGCTTATTGACTTAAGTTACTGCCATCAAATCTATCGCCGGAAGTGATTGAAACGAACTGCGCGTGGGCACATGCGTATTATATGACGATAGTTTGATGAGATTTTTTTTGTCTCTTTTTTTCCATTTTTAAATTTATACATGCATTCAATAGGTATTCCAATTAAAACTAATCCCAACTCCCTTTCCGGTTTCACCAATTAAAGAGTTAGCTAAAAACTGCAAGACAGTCCACACAACACAATTCAGCATGAAGAGCTTGTCTGTTCTTCGGCCGTGAGATATGTCGTAGAATGAGTGAAAGATGGGAAGTTGTTATAGAGCCGGACTATGAAGATACTCTTTCCTTTCATCTGCCAACTGGAGTCGGATTCACATTATGTTTGGAAGGAAGAGTACATATGTACATACGTGACGTGAATATGTGACGTCACCGGACTTGATTGGCTTACTGAAAGTATTAAAAAGTTAGTACAGAAGACTAATTATACTGCACACTGCTCAAGGACCTATACCATGAAGGTAGCTGAACAAACTCAGGGTTAAAGAGTTAGTTTTGAGTTGACAAAACCAAAGCAATCAGGCTTCGTTGATGCCATGAAGCAGCTCATGAACTGTTTCTGTCAACTTAGATCTTGAAGCTATGAACCAAACCCCTGCAATGACTCAGTGTTATTGGCACCAGATCAAGAAAAAATATAATTCAAAGTTGTAAGTATAATGTCACAGCCTTTTTTGATTCGTTTTGGGGAAAGTCCCCTGCGTGTTCTACGTTACACTACTGTATACAGTGACCATGCTAAGGCCACATTTCATTGTCTAAGTGCTAGTTGTTGAGATATTCTTAAGAATATGTCCAGACAGAGCACAGCTGATACAATATAGAACAAATCAAGCTGTTTACTGTTTAACTTAATCAAATAGCAAGTCAGTTGTGTATTTTGCTGAATATTCTTTATGTGTACCCTATATCTGTAATATTTAATGTTATTATATTTACTCTGCATTTTTATTTTTCTATAGAAAACCACACACTAAATACACCCACAACTAAGGACAACCATTCAATCCTTGTTAATAACAGTTGTTGTGGTGACAAAAAAACAGGTTACTCTCAAATTTCCAACATCTTTTCACCAAGTCTCTTACCGGACACCCATTGGCAGATTTCAAACCTAACCAGCAGTTTATTGAATTGAGACTGTGCTATTAAAGCTAACTCATTTTTTTTTCAGTTCCCCACTTTACCTTCCTCAAGCACTGACAGAACACATCCAAGCTTGTGATCATACATTCATACAAATCAAAATAAAATAAAATGATAAAATGTACAGTGGGTCCGTTTGTTAACATATGTATTACTATTTTAAATCACAATTGATTTAACTGAAAATTTATTACATTTGGAAAAAATGAAATGAAGCTGAACTCTGCAGGGCAGAGGGCATTGACCCTCCAAGACCGTGTTTGCCCAGGACTGCATTAGGAGCATTACAAGTGAAACCTGCTGATGTAAAAAAAAAACAACAAAGTGTAAAGGGTTAAATTAGACATTTAAAAGGGGAGTCAGTGCCACCTGTCAATGTATCTTTGTTAGCTACTTTATTAAAGCCTTCTATGATGGACACAGTAAATAAATATCCATGTAATGAAACTGTGAATGTAGGCTACCCCTGCTGTGTGAGGTCCACCTTGATATATGGCTGCATACATGACCGCACACAAGTATATACACTGAAAATAAATAAACTGGGTCCCACTTTATATTAAGTGTGTCCTTAACTATTATGTTCTAACATTGAAATAATTTGATACAATCCACTTATTGTGTACATGCATGTTTTTACATTGTACTTGTATTTTAAAAGTTCAAGTTATCAACTTCGTCTGTGGTCTAAAGTCAAACCTTTCCTTAATCATAAAACTCTAGAGTTTATGAACTGTTCATGCTTTTATCACCTCACATTTAGACTACTGCAATTCACTTTACTGCAGGATTTCAAAGTCTCAAACTGCTCATCTTAAATTGGTGCAAAATGCTGCTGCAAGATTCCTTTTTTATTTATTCCTTTTAAAATTCATTTAAATTGCTAATATCTGTATACCTAATTACGCTTTGTCTGATGAGTGCCCAATTTCAGAACAAAAAGGTTTGAATAAGCGCCACCTGCTTGCTATAGCTGTAAATGTAAGCACAACAAAAGCTCGTGTTGTTATGGATAGTGAAGAGTCAGACAGGTGAGTAGCAATAACAGGAGTTTATTTTGAACAGAAGTACAGAGCCCAGCAGATGTAAGTGGTAAGTTAGTAAACAATGATGATATGGCGAATTGGACTTAGCTGATGAGTAGTAGGAATTGTCTCTTGCAGATGGTGGTTGGAACAGGCTGGATGGAAGGCTGAGGCGAGCGTCTCTGGTTATGGCAGATGGAGTACAGGAACGGAATCGGAGAACAGGCATCAGGGTAAGTAGATCAGGTGAGTGAAGAGGTAGCGTCTGTGTGTCTAGCAATAGACAAGACCAGACGAGGATGTGAAGGGGAAGTGAATGTTTTATAGGAAGTAGGATGTGAGGTGCAGGTGTGGTGAATCAGTACTCAGGGGAGAGTGAACGAGTGGGCGGAGCGTGCAGGTCTGGTGGAGCCGTGACAGTTGTTTTCCAAAGACAGATATTAGGCTTGTTTGAGCCTAAGGTTCGAGGAGTGAGAGTGAGAGGAGGAGTGAAAAAAGCGCAGGCAAGCCGGACAGTTCTCGCTTTTCCCAGTGGATTTGACACCTGCGAGATCAATGACGGATATCGCGGGATTCACGGGATTCACTCTAGTGCACAGTGTTGCTAATAAACTGGATTTAATTTAAGTTCTGTTGCTTTTATATGAAAATAAATATAATTACACCCAAAGTACTTATTTAATTCCATTCCAAATAAGTGTTTATCAATCATTTTTTCTTTAATACAGACATAGGCTATGTGTGTTTTTGTGTGTGTGTGTGTGTGTGTTTTATTTTTTATAATAAAATGACATTGCATAACCCATAGAGATAGCACTGTCCGAGAGTTTGGGAATATTCACACATAACACATAAAACATGATATCCGAGTTTTAAAATCAAACATTTTAAAAGAGAACAATACATCAGGGTTGTTTAAACCAATCAACATTAAGCTGTGTCGTCAGCAAGTCGTTTCCCATCATGCTTTTGATCAGCGCAGTCGGTGGAGAGCAACTGCGCGCGACTGCAGAATCCGACACTTGCGCCTTGCGCTCACGAGAGTTTTTTGACACACGTCAGCATGACATCAGAGCAAGGCGGACCGCACTCGGACACATTTCTAACCAGCATGCATTACGCGCTGATCACCGGTGATCGGTTCGGCGCAGATTTTGCTCATCTCAAACAAGCTTATTATTAGCTTATGATTAGAGTGGTCTGTATCGTAAACCTGCATTGATTGGTTACCTCCACTGTAACTGATTTCCCCACACAAATGTTATTGCTTTGATGTTAAAGCTAGAATGTCCACTAATGTGTTTATTTACAAAAAGGCATGAGTGGAGAAAAACAAGGCAATTTTATTTTTATCTAAATTTTCATAAAACTGCAATTTATATATATTATTTCTATTATACAAAAAAAGGACTAAATATAGGCTGAATAAGCTGATCTATAGCATGTAAACTGGTGGTAGCCTAGTCTATGAAAGGTACACCCCTCTAAGCTCACAGAAATGGTTAGACCCAAGTCTTCAGCAGCCAATGACACGACCCGTTCAAACTGATTTTTGACATGTATTTCACGTGTGAAATACGTGCTGATTATGTCACACGTATTTCACGCGTGAAATGCATGTGAAATACGCGTAAAATATGTGTTAAATTTCACATGTTTTTGGCCCTCTTGGCCTTCCATAGCGTAACTACATCGTCACTGCAGCTGCAGACGCGCGAGTATATTCACACAGGAAGCGTTTGTACAGTGTCACAGCAGCGGCTCCAAAGCTACATATAAGCGAGCAATTCTTTACAAAGACAACTATACATTTGATTTTAGAAGTTTGTAATTTATACAATTGATAGTCTTGAAAGCTTGTTATGGGGAGGTGTAGGCCTACAATATTCGCATAAATGTTAAACAACAAAACAACCCAGAAAACAGCTCCAATCTAGTCTTTCAGTCATTTCGATATGTTTACAAGACTGCAAACTCCGCTGATAAAAAAAATAAAAAACTGCACACTCGGGATTGATTTGGGTTCTGCTAGCTATGTAGCTGTCTGTGTATTACATAAACTAAAATAAAGTTTATATATAATACTTTCTGGCTAGTTTACCTTAGTTTTTATAATACACCATACTTTCACACAAACTGAATAATTCAAAACAAGTTTAAATAGGTAATCTTCTATAAATATTTTTGAGTCTTTATTTTCTTTTTTTGCCTACTCCAGTTCTTGTTAAAACTCACTAGACATGCTTATTCTGTGCATTTTGGGCACTTTTTGTGTGAAATCATATTTATTTTTGTCCATCAAAAGTGTGCTTTCACTTAAATTGAGCGTGAGCAGCGCAGCAAAAATAGACTCGGCGCCGAAACCCCCGCTTCACTCTCTGCTCACGCGACGCTCCTGCTTGACGCTCACACGCTGCTCCTGCTCCCGGTGTGAATGCACTCATGCACGAAAAAAATACGCGCTGCTCACACACCGCTGACGCTTGCGGTGTGAAACGTACTCGGTTACGTACAGGGTCCGAAATTAACTTTTTGGCTCACCTGTCCCCGGGACTGGTAGATGAAAAAATCCACCAGCCAAGCATATTTTTTACGGCCAAAATAATAAACAGCCTTTTTGTGTCACATATACATTAATTTCAGTACATTTAATTGAGATAAGGTATTGTGTTGAATGAATAAGAGTACATAGAAGTCAAAACAGAGCAACAAATAGTAAGACATGGAGGATGTGAGAATGGAACTAGTGCTCATAACAGTACAGTACAGCTCATAACTGAACGTGCTCAACTGAAATTGGACTGCTTTAGATGGCCAGATAGGATTTGAAGCCACTGTGGGCTTTGGGTGCAAGTACGCAAAACTGTTGGCTCCATGGGGGGCATCCGAAGAAAGCCTTCCTTCTCCATCCCCACCACATCGAGAGCAGATCCTCCGCATGGGCATCTTGCTAGTAAATGGTTTGTCCTTCCAGTTAAATGCAACCTCTTCCAGGAGTCCAGGAAATACAGGAAGGAGCTGTCGTGCAGCCCGTTTCACTCTCAGCTTCCTCTTCCACAGAATATGTTGCAGATCGACAAGATGGGGCCCTGCCCGCCTCCTCTGTGGATCCTGCCGCAGCGATGAGTTGTGCCGGATGTGTAGGCGGTAAGAAAGGGGAGTCCTCGAAATCTTCCTCTTCTTCAGAGATAAGAAAGTCAGATTATCCCTTTTCCTCAAACTCAGGCCTGCCCTCTTCCTCATTCATGTTGAGCACACTGGGTAGAGGGACCCATGCATCAAGCTTGCATCCTATGCGTCAGTTTACCAAGGGCTGCACGATTATGACAAAAATCATAATTATTGATTATTCCCTTAAAATTGTAATTGTGATTATTACTTACGATTATCACAATTTACATTGAATTATGTTTTGAATAGCTTTATACCATTGTTTGAAGCAATTGCATGCCATGTTGTTATATAAAAATACAAAACAAGCTGAAAACACTCTTCCTGAAAAACGTTTATTGCTTACATCCGCCGCCAGTACTCTGCAGTGACGTTAGCTGCACTTGTTTGTTGTGACTTTTATTTTGACGGCACTGGGGACATTTATTTATATGGCGTTGAGAATGCCAGAGCCTGAGCACACAGCTTTATGATCTGTTTAACAGTCCTATCTAATACATTATTTGATAGAACTGTTATACAAAGAGTTAACAGTATATGAAAAAAATGTTGTTGTCCAATGTCGTTAGCTGAGCAGAAATACATAATCATGTTTCGCTTGGTTCCCTCAAAGTTGCGTTGGATTTTCTCCTTAAAGGGATTGTTCACCCAAAAATGAAAATGCTGTCAGTATTTACTCTCCCTCATGTTGTTCAACCCCGTAAGACCTTCGTTCATCTTCGGAACACGAATTAAGATATTTTTGATGAAATCTGAGAACTGGATCACTCCTCCATAGGCTTCTTAAGGGATTGAAACTGGCCAGCCCCGAAAAGTTATTAAAGACATTGTTAAAATAGTCCAAGTAACTACAGTGGCTCAATCTTAAGTTTATCAAGCGACGAGAAATTATTGTTTTTTTTGCGCTCAAAAAGTATTCTCGTCGTTTGATAAACTTAAGATTGAGCCACTGTAGTCACTTGGACTACTGCTGGAAACTACTGGACAACTACTGGACAACTACTGGAAACTAAATGTCTTTAATAACTTTTTGGGGCTGGCAAGTTCAATCCCTGAAGAAGCCTATGGAGGAGTGATCCAGCTCTCAGATTTCATCAAAAATATCTTAATTCGTGTTCCGAAGATGAACGAAGGTCTTACGGGGTTGGAACAACATGAGGGAGAGTAAATACTGACAGAATTTACATTTTTGGGTGAACTATCCCTTTAAAGCTGCATTGTGTAATTTTTAGGAGGATCTGTAGACAGAAATAATATACATAACTATGTTTTTAGTGGTGTATAAAGACCTTACATAATGAACCGTTATGTTTTTATTACCTTAGAATGAGCCATTTCTATCTACACACACCGCAGGTCCCCTTATATTGAAATGGCCATTTTGTACCGTTTCTACAGTGGCCCTTAACTGACAAACTACTACAGACTTTCGGCACTGTTGTTCTTCGTGCAAAGAAGCTAGCTAAAGTCAGCGAAAAAAACACTGACACATTGATGAACAAGTAACATTCATATTCGCAATAACATATTGTTTTACTGAATAATATAGTAAACGTATAGTTTCTTATTTTATCTTTGTAAAGAAACCTCATTGCATAACTGGCTCCTCTCTGCTGTCTCAGACGACGACATTTTTTCCTGTCGGTCACCATAACTTCTGTTGGTTGCAATTCACAACCTCACCACTAGATGCCACTAAAAATCACACACTGCACCTTTAATGTAAAGTTTGCGAGGTCCATCTATCACTGTTTTCCATGTTTGTAGAGTTAGTTCATGGAATATATATATAGGCTGTGTACATGGCTTTTCAAAAATGACGGGTGCCGGTGTTTCGCGTGTGTACTATTGTAATGGGTTAGACCCTACTCTGAAGTAGTAGTGACTCGCCTCTCACAACTTAATATGCTCTAAATACACCTCTTAATCACGCAGAATAATTTAAGTGGACATATTTTGTAATCGTGGCTTTGAACGATTATGTAATCGTGGCATCCATAATTGTAATAGCGATTAGAAATTCAATTAATTGTGCAGCCATATGTTCACCCCAGGATAAAGCTGCCATGGTCGGCAGCTCTACAGGAATGGATATCTGCGGAGTGGCAGCTGGAGCGGGGCTAGGTGACATGAGGGGATTCTGGCACAACTGACTAACTTGGCGTGCTAGCCTGCAACGAAGTCTCTTCATAGTGAAACGTGCGCAGCGTTCACAAGAATTCCATTGACGCGTTCACAGGATTCTCGATCGCCAATTGGGCATGTTTCAGCCCAAGACATACAGAGCATGAAATTATGTTCCCACGTGAACAAAGTCGCACAGAATCTCCCTCACTAGCCGGGATAGTCTGCAATGCTTCAGCCATCGTTATGTCGAACAATCCTTGCAATCAGCTGGAATACAAATTAAAGGAGCCAGGTGAAACACGGCGTGATGGCCAGTAGTTCGTCCAGAATTCCATTGACGATTTATCAAAATTTTGTAGGCTTCTGGGGTGAAGCCAGAAGAGGTTTTTGAATGTTGTAATGATGTTGTGTCACTCCTCTTATACTGAGGGGTAAGGAAGCCACTCACAGACACAACGTCATGTCTGCCAGCCAATTGGGGCTGGCGTAATGTAATAGGGCTTCCGAGGAATACACGGAAGGGGCGTATCCCATAGTGAGACACTGAAACGTATGCTTGAAAGAGAACTACTCAAGAGATTATGCAATTTTAGACATTTCTTTTAAAACACTGCAATGAAGATTCAAAACCTTTGTGAATAATTTGTTTTGAATCAGCGATTCGAAGGGTGGTGTATCAAACTACCAAAGTCACGTAAACGTGAACCTGAACCCTTGAACCATATAGTTTTTATCTGATGTACAATTTTTTATATTTTACACATTTGTATAATAAAAAGGAAGAGTTGAAGTTAATAGTCTCTAATTGGCATGATTAGCCAAGCCATAAAACAAGCCCTACAACAGATAATTCATATTTAATGGTATTAGATGATTTGTATATTGCGTTTAATAAATTACACTTTCATTTAAACATTTCCAATTTTGTAAAAGGTGTTTTTATGCATGTTTGAGTTAGTTGCATTTACACGTTTCTGACCAAGACGGGCATTTCGAGCGCTTTGAAACAGTGAATCATTTTGGCAAAGCAATTGGTTCAATTGATTCAAAGCTTGAAAAGCTTCTTTTTGCCCATCACTACCTGTAATTACATTACACAGCATAACTTTTATTTCATCATTTGTAAGTCTGTGAGTCACACATGCATGTGGTTTTACAGTTCTCACTACTACGTAGGTCATGACTGACCAATAGGAATCTCGCTAGAGAGGCCAATTTACTTTGAGTGAAACTAAACATTGGCGTGCAATCATTTGCATCAGCTGCGCGGCCTCGCAGCGCGGGTATATAATGAGCAGTTGCTGCGATTGCACTTCAGTTTTTTGCTTCGGAGCCAAACACTTCAATGCTGTTTTCAGGAATAGACTACAAGCCTTCAACAGCGGACCTCTTCACTCGGTACGGTCGTGACGGCACAGCAGCGCGAGCGGTCTTTCTCTCTCTCTCCTTTTTTTGTTTTCTTTATTTTGAGCAAAGCAAAAAAAGCTGTTATAACAGCTAGTAAGGTGGGCCGGGTGACAACCATGTAGTACTAAGACCCTGGCCTGGCTATGTGCCCAAGGTTCCTACCACTCCCTTCAGGGACCAGATGGTGAACCTGCAAGCACTGCCCTTGGAGGAGGTATACCCATTGGAGGCAGGCTGACTTTGCTCTGTCCCGTTCGCGTTCTGCATTTGTACGTGGACAGAACTTAAAGTCTTAGGACCTCAGACCAGCTCTTTGTCTGTTACGGAGGCCAGCAGAAGGGAAAGGCTGTCTCCAAGCAGAGGATGGCCCACTGGATAGTGGATGCCATCGCCTTGGCTTACCAAGCTCAAGGCGTGACCTGCCCGCTCAGGTTGCTTGCACACTCCACGAGAGGCGTTGCATCCTCCTGGGCGCTGGCACGTGGCTCCTTGCTAACAGATATCTGTAGAGCTGCGGGCTGGGCGACACCTAACACGTTCGCTAGATATTATAGCCTACGTGTAGAGCCGGTCTCTATTTTACTCTATTTTATATTTTACACATTTGTATAATAAAAAGGAAGAGTTGAAGTTAATAGTCTCTAATTGGCATGATTAGCCAAGCCATAAAACAAGCCCTACAACAGATAATTCATATTTAATGGTATTAGATGATTTGTATATTGCGTTTAATAAATTACACTTTCATTTAAACATTTCCAATTTTGTAAAAGGTGTTTTTATGCATGTTTGAGTTAGTTGCATTTACACGTTTCTGACCAAGACGGGCATTTCGAGCGCTTTGAAACAGTGAATCATTTTGGCAAAGCAATTGGTTCAATTGATTCAAAGCTTGAAAAGCTTCTTTTTGCCCATCACTACCTGTAATTACATTACACAGCATAACTTTTATTTCATCATTTGTAAGTCTGTGAGTCACACATGCATGTGGTTTTACAGTTCTCACTACTACGTAGGTCATGACTGACCAATAGGAATCTCGCTAGAGAGGCCAATTTACTTTGAGTGAAACTAAACATTGGCGTGCAATCATTTGCATCAGCTGCGCGGCCTCGCAGCGCGGGTATATAATGAGCAGTTGCTGCGATTGCACTTCAGTTTTTTGCTTCGGAGCCAAACACTTCAATGCTGTTTTCAGGAATAGACTACAAGCCTTCAACAGCGGACCTCTTCACTCGGTACGGTCGTGACGGCACAGCAGCGCGAGCGGTCTTTCTCTCTCTCTCCTTTTTTTGTTTTCTTTATTTTGAGCAAAGCAAAAAAAGCTGTTATAACAGCTAGTAAGGTGGGCCGGGTGACAACCATGTAGTACTAAGACCCTGGCCTGGCTATGTGCCCAAGGTTCCTACCACTCCCTTCAGGGACCAGATGGTGAACCTGCAAGCACTGCCCTTGGAGGAGGTATACCCATTGGAGGCAGGCTGACTTTGCTCTGTCCCGTTCGCGTTCTGCATTTGTACGTGGACAGAACTTAAAGTCTTAGGACCTCAGACCAGCTCTTTGTCTGTTACGGAGGCCAGCAGAAGGGAAAGGCTGTCTCCAAGCAGAGGATGGCCCACTGGATAGTGGATGCCATCGCCTTGGCTTACCAAGCTCAAGGCGTGACCTGCCCGCTCAGGTTGCTTGCACACTCCACGAGAGGCGTTGCATCCTCCTGGGCGCTGGCACGTGGCTCCTTGCTAACAGATATCTGTAGAGCTGCGGGCTGGGCGACACCTAACACGTTCGCTAGATATTATAGCCTACGTGTAGAGCCGGTCTTCTCCCGTGTTCTCACCCTAAACGGGAAGAAGCACAGAGAAGCCCGGCTCTGTCGGCTTGCTGCACTCTTCTGTGCACCCTTATTGCTCCAGATTGAAAAACCTGTCGAGTCCTCCAACACCCCTCGGGTCCGGTGCCAGGCCTTTATCCGCTGAATCCTTGAGAGCCGGATATGGGCTGGGTTCCATATGTGTGACCCTACGGGGATCCCATATGTGTATGTTCTCCATGGATGCTCCTATTGGAAGCCTGTGTCTTTCCCTTGGGCTAAGTCACCCATTATTTCATATGTAGTACAACCATTGGGCTAGTCCATATGTATTTCCACATAATTCTTTGAAGTGGCTTCCGCAGCGTTTTCCTTCCTAAACAGAAGGGCACACTTTCCCAGTGTTATCCATTGTCTCACTGTATGGGTTATCACGGAACAACAGAGACAGATACACTCTGTGTAAGCCTCCTCCTATCGTCCTTCCAGGCAAGAAGGGGTAGAAGGCTTGCTTAGGGTGCTGGATGGGGTGCAGCGGCTGTGGCGCTTTGGTAGGGATTCCTATTGGTCAGTCATGACCTACATAGTAGTGACTGACCGATAGGGAACATCTCGGTTACATATGGTAACCTTCGTTCCCTGAGGGTCCCGTCGCCACGTCTACTGTCTCCCGCTGGGCGGCCAAATTATCAGGCTTGGCTCCTCAGCAAAAAACTGAAGTGCAATCGCAGCAACTGCTCATTATATACCCGCCCTGCGAGGCCGCGCAGCTGATGCAAATGATTGCATGCCAATGTGTATTGGCTTGTTTAGTTTCACTCAAAGTAAATTGGCCTCTCTAGCGAGATTCCTATTGGTCAGTCATGACCTACGTCTCTGTTCCCTTCCTCAGGGAACGAGGGTTACCATATGTAACCAAGACGTTTCACGTTGAAACCCAAAGATCTGCAATGGCCTCAGTTAAAGTACTCCTTGTGGTTTTGGCTATTTTCCCCTCTCAGAGTGGTAAGAAATCTCTTCTGACCCGGTTAAACTTTGCATTATCATGTGTCTGTATTCTTAATAATGTATTAGTAAATGTTAAAATTAACATTAACTAAGATTAGTTTTGTGTTTCACAAGTAGGCTAATGTTCACTGTTAGTATGTTGTAGTTAACTAATATTAACAAATTAAACACCATTGTAAAGTGTTGCTGAATTAGGTTTACATTTTTTAGATAATTATGTAACAAATGATGAGTGGCATTTTTCCAGTTTTCACTTGTTTATTATTTCTTCCTCATTTCAGAAATGCACTCTCTATACAACATGTATAGCATTGTATCTAAACCTCTGATCTCTGGAGAAGGGTATGAATTCTACAACTCAGTCGAACTCGATGACATACAGATGAGTTTGTGTAACCGTGTGAATAAAGCAGATTTCATGACTCGGTTGTGTGAGGAATCTGAGAGAATCTTTAATGAAAGTGATGATCTGCATTATAAACAACAGTGGCTTCAGATCAACATTAAAACACTGATGGAACACAAGAGGAATGAGAACAGCACACGACACACGGGTAATTATGTTTATGTTTAGGGTAAACATGTCAAGTAATGTGAGCAAATTTCATTTCCATTAAAAATTAACATACATTCAAAACAAACAATTTACTAATGCTGATTTGAAAGTCAAAATTGGCTGCATATTATTTACATTTTTTTAAACTGGTTGATTTTTAGATATTTTTACATGGAGTTAACTAGCATGTTGTCATGATCCCAGCCTGTGTCCCCTTGTCTTGTGAGGATTTTTGTGTTATGTCCTATCTTGTGGCATGTTTTGTGGTTCTTTGTAGCTTTTCATGTCGATTTGTCTCCCCAGGTGTGTCTTGTTAGTTCCCTTGTGTGTTCCCATGACAATTTACCATGCCCACGTGTTACCATGTTAGCCTGTGTATAAACTGCCCTTGTGTTTCTTTTGTAGTTTGTGTGTTTTTGGTCTTGAGTTCCTAATGCTCCTGTTTTCCTATGTGGAATCTTTTCATTGAAGTTGTGCGTGCAAGTGGATTCCCACTCTATGCTTCGTCTCTCAGCATTCGTAACAAGCACAATATACATATATATTAGAACATGATACGTTTGCTTAGAGAAAGTAATTTTATGCCATGTAGAAAATGTACTTTGACATGCAAGTTTTTTCTTGTGCATCTCTCAGTCACAGAAAAAAATGTAAATGATGTGCTGATTCAAAAATATTTGGTTATATGATTATAATTTCACTCAGTTAAATCTTCTACTTGTAATATTTATATAATTCTAAAAAGATTACAATCAATCTTCTGGTGTTAATCTTCTGTTTCTCTAGATCTTCATGTTCTTCAGTGGAGGCACGGCTGTGCAGTTGAACGTCACTCTAATGGTTCAGTAATGTTTCTTCAAGGCTCTGATGAATACGCCTATGATGGCCAGATCTTGACCTTTGACCTCTCAGTGCACTGGAAGCCTTTAGTCCTCGACCAGGACATCATCTGGGACAGAGAATCAGTTTCCAGCCTGGAGAGGAAATGTGTGGAAACATTAACCAGATTCACTGACCTTCAACGAGAGGGAAACTTCATCATGGAATGTGAGTTTATCACACTTCCACTCTTATAGTTCGCATAAGAATAAAATAAGAAGAAATGTCAACATCAGAAGATGGGTAGATTTAATCTCAGCCAGCAGTTTGTTCATTTGCATGCGAGACAAGCTATATATCTCTGAAACTAAAGGCCCCGATATAATTCAAGTGATATCGAAGAACTAAACCAGGCCAAAACGAAGTTCATATGGAGTTCGTTTTGAGAGTTCGAAACCGCTTTCTGGAAAAGTTAACTTTTCTGGTAAACACCATTGTACTACTATTGGTCCGTGGTAATGATGTAATAGGTAGGTGTGTGTGGAGGCTCCGCCTTCTTTCAAGTCAAAATCCTTTCTGGTTAATTTCTTCATTTCTGGTTCAGTCCCTAGAGAACAGGCGTCCGTGAGTAAAAACATGAGCACAATGGAGAGATGCTTTTAATTGAACAAATAATCCATAATATCCCTCACCCAACATGGGCTATTCAACTGCAACCAACACAGTCAGAACTAGGTTTCCGGTTACAGGACATATTAAGACTGGTAAGACTGTTTGTGATTGGAAAGGAATCTAGAGAGGTTTGAATCTCACATAATTCTAGTTTAAAAGGACAAATAATTTGTAATCCTATATATTCTATAAATAACTTTTATATTCTATATTAATTCTCTCTTTTAAACTCTTTTGGATTAATGTTTCAGACTTGCATACTGTGGTTAACCAAAATCATATGTGCTGCATGTTTGGTCTCTATAAACTCCAATCTTCGTCCCCGATTTGTTCATTTACATTTCATTTAGCTAACTCTGTGATGCATTAGTATTGTAAGAATCTTGAAGGTTCTTCATTTAAACACCCAATCAAGTTACGTATGCAAATTCCACTGCTTGAACACAAAGGATCATAAAGTTCCCTCCAAAGTGAACAACAACTTGGCTCACTCTAATCCCGAGGGTATGACATCCTTACTAGAGCCCTGCATTTCAGCCCGAGCCTGACGGGCCCCGACTTATTTACGCCCCTAGGGTCAGGCTTCGGGCCAATTTTCACGTCATAGTTCACATGTAGGCCGGGCCTCGGGCCTTTTTTTTTGCTCGGGTTAAATGAATCACTATTGTACGTCTGGTCAGAACGCAATAAAGTTGCACGTGTTTCATGGAGGATTTATTGGGTGTAGGCTAAGTGTGTTTATTTAGACGAACGCACACGATTGAATGTAAAATTAAATCGTCAAATCTACTTGCACTAAATGTGATGGTTTCGGCCTCATCACCGGCTGCATGTCGGTGCAAAAAGAAAATAACTAGCTATATAAATAAAAGGTGTAGGGCAGACAAAAGTATAAAAATCTAAATTCGGCAACAACCAGGTATATAAATAGGCTATATAAAAGGCTATTATATATATATAGGCTATATATATATATAATTTATTTGAAGAAAATCAATAATCTGTTCTACCGCTTTAAATGCAAGCTTACGTAAAATTACGTGCGCAGGTACTGCACTATGCGGATGCTAAAGCCCAAAAATCTGCAATATGAACTCTGTCAAAGTTCTCCTCCTGCTTTCCGCTATTTTGCCTTCTCAGAGTGGTAAGCAGCAATGCCTCCGTATTTTTTCTGTGAAATGTTACATTCACCTCTAGTGGATTATAATACGCATTCAGAGTTGCGTATTTTTGTGTTTTTGGGCAAATAGATCTGTGTTGAGAGAATGCTGAAAAGTTCCGTACAGAATGATGTAACCATGTTTAATCCATTTATTTAACTTAAGATTTATTTTTTTGGGCAGGTTTAGTTTAAACTTTTTTTTTTGTTTGTTTAAACCAGTTTCTTCTTTTTTCCTCATTTCAGAAATGTATTCTCTATACTACATGTACAGTGAAATATCGAAATCTGGAGAAGTGTATGAATTCTACAACTCAGTCGAACTCGACGACATACAGATGAGTTTGTGTAACCGAGTGAATAAAGCAGATTTCATGACTCGGTTGTGTGAGGAATCTGAGAGAATCTTTAATGAAAGTGATGATCTGCATTATAAACAACAGTGGCTTCAGATCAACATTAAAACACTGATGGAACACAAGAGGAATGAGAACAGCACACGAGACACGGGTAATTATCCATTAACATTTTGCCATAATATTTACATTTACATTTAGTCATTTAGCTGACGCTTTTATCCAAAGAGACTTATAACTGAGGACTAAAGACAAGTCATTGTGAAGAGCCAAACACAATGCAATAAGTGCTCAAAATACAAAGTTCAGGCATTGCTCAGAGCAGCATAAGCCAGACAAGGGAGGATTTAAAGGAAAAGGAAAGATTTTTTTGTTTTCATTTTTGTTAAAGGCACAGTTCACCCAAAAATTTAAATTCTGTCAGTAGGCTTTCAAGACTTTCGTTCATCTTCGGAACACGAATTAAGATATTTTTGATTAAATCTGAGAGCTGGATCACTCCTCCATAGGCTTCTAAGGGATTGAAACTTGCCAGCCCAGAAAAGTTATTAAAGACATTGTTAAAATAGAACCGAAAAGTTAAAGACATCGTTAAAATAGTCCAAGTGACTACAGTGGCTCAATCTTAGGTTTATCAAGTGACGAGAATACTTTTTTGTGTGTAAACACCCCCAAAAATAATTATTTATTTCAACTATTCATTTTCTTTTCTGTGGGCCTCGAGTGAGTTCACATAGTGTAGTGTTACTGTGTTGTACGTCACACGTAGGCTCACTATTGGCCGACGCTGGTCATGTGTGTGATGCGTGTGACATACAACACAGAAGCTTACGCTATGTAGGGTCTCAGCTCAGGTGAGGGGAATGTATAACCAATAACTAATAATTTACAATTGATAACTGATCATACGGCTCAAGAGTTATCACTTACAATTTTAAATCGCCCAAAAAGGGATATATAGTCCATGTATCTGTATCTATATATATATATATAGAGAGATAATTGACCACAACAAATTATAATCAATTATGAATACATATAATATACAGATAGGCTATATCAATTTTTAGAATATCCTTTAAACAGAATTACTGCGACTCGCCATCTGTTCGTCCACTGAACCTACCGGCGATTCTCTGATCAATTTCGCGAAAAGGATTATTCTGATCACTATCAGGAAAAGCTATCCCTCTGTTTATGAGGAATAACTTTCTGATAATATTACTAATCAAAGTATTTATCGAGCTTGTAGCTTAAGATCACACATTTAAGAGGCTTTGTTTGATGAACAACAGTCAGAGACAATAACGAGTATAATGAGGGTTTAATGAATGAAGCTATTGCACAAATTACATTTAATAACGAATATATACAGAATAATGAATAACGGAAGTAAGGAAAGAAAGAGAGAGAAAGCAGATCACAGAAATAGCAAACTTCACAAACAGTTTGACCCTAGAGAGCCAGCAAAGAATCACAACGCCTTAAAACTGGGCAAGCACTTAATACATTTGAATTATGGAATGATACTTGCATATGGATCTCTGTGTCACTGAATAAGGCTGCTTGGACGCGCGTTCGGTCCTCGTTGCGGTTCTTGAGCTGGAAGCGCTCTGATGCTCAAAAGCATTTGATACTGTTGATCATACTTTACTGATACAACGATTATGTAGTATTGGATTAACTAAACACACGATTGGCTGGTTTAATAACTATCTTTCAAACAGAACTCAATGTGTTCAGGCAGAAGGTTTTATCTCTGGTTCACCTTAATGTCACTAAAGGTGTACCACAGGGGTCAGTCCTAGGACCACTCCTATTTACTCTATATATAAATAATATTGATTGTAATGTTCATAATGTAAAGTTTCATTATTATGCTGATGATACAGTTATATATAGTTCAGCATCCACACCCAATCTAGCTCTTTCTCAATTACAGTTTGCATTTGATATTGTTCAGCAAAACTTAATTGAATTAAAACTGGTTTTAAACGTGGATAAAACAAAATTCATGTTGTTTTCTAAATCCAAATCAATCCCTCATAATAATCTTCTGCCCATTACTACGTCACAAGGATCAAAAATTGAGTTTGTGTCTCAGTACAGGTATCTGGGTATTTTAATTGATGACGCTCTCTCCTTTGGCCCTCATGTCCAGCAACTGGTGAAAAGACTGAAAGTGAAATTGGGTTTTTACTTTAGAATTAAATCCTGTCTTTCCTTTGAGGCAAAAAAGAGGCTTGTTGCAGCGACTTTTATATCGGTACTGGACTATGGTGATGTGATATATATGCATGCATCTACACAGTGTTTACATGCTTTAGACACTGTTTATCATGGTGCACTGAGGTTTATAACAAATCTTAAAACTCTCACTCATCATTGTGTGTTGTATGCTCGGGTTGGCTGGTCTGCGTTGTCCATCCGAAGACAAAAACATTGGCATGTTTTTATTTATAAATCTATCCTGGGTTTACTTCCTTCATATCTTTGTACATACATCTGTAAAAAGAATCCTTCTAGCTATAGCCTCCGGTCACAGGAATTATTTTTACTGTCTGTTCCAGTGGTACGGACTGAATTTGGAAAAAAGGCATTTAAATTTGCTGCTCCCTCTGCCTGGAATTGTTTGCAAAGTACATTGAAACTGAGGAATTTGGTCTCGTTGGACACTTTTAAAATAGTTTTAAATGATTTGGAGAATGAAACATTGGGCTGTAGATGTTTTAACTAGTTATGTATTTGATATTGAAATTTTATTAGAGTTGCTTGTGTGTGTATATGTGTATGTATTGTTGGATGTTATTTGTTACACTCAAATGTGCTGTGTCTGTCAGTTTTGGCCAGGACGCTCTTGTAAAAGAGATTCTTAATCTCAATGTGCTTCTTTCCTGGTAAAATAAAGGTTATAATAATAATAATAATGCACGTTTCACTTGCGGGAAATTCAAAACTATTTTAAAGTAAGTTGTCTTGAAAGCTATAAGGAAGAGTTTGTTTCCCTTGTAGAACCGGACTTTTACCAAACACGAAAAAGCAAGCTAGAGTGAAAATAAAAGACTGAGCTAAACTCAAAACGGAAAGTAAAACGAGAGAATAAGAAGACAAGACAAAACGAAGCACCACGAAGACACGACAAAAGAGCGAAGTGAAGATGTTCGGGCCATCACCTTTGTTTTAAGGAAGACAGTTCACACCTCCTTTGGAGCAGAATGACCAATCACCTTAGAGATTTTTGAGCGCGAACCCTTCTCTTTGTCTTGTCAAAACGGCTCATTTACCTAGTTTATGAGGGTATTACAGATTTGTCCCCTACCCTGGAAAGCTGGTGCACATAGAATCATACATTTTACTGTAATCTCCTGTATATGGCCAACTCAGTTAGACCGAGAGGATTACAACGGTATCAAGAAAGATATGTAAAATTAATAGGAATACAGAGTTACATTCATATACATGAATATAGGCATTTAGGGTTTAGCTACACGATTATAAAATCATAACTAGGCTTGGTACAAAAGCAGTAACACAAAGGCATACATGAATATATTTGACCCTTTTCAGAATTGCCCATTTCTGGCTTCAAATGTCTATGTGTGTGTGTGTGTGTTGGATCTTCACAACGAATTCTTTCTCGCGGGGAAAGGTGGGGGGGGAGGGGGGACGCTCATCGCTGGTTTTATGGGTGTTTGCTTTCTCTCGTGCACGCCACAAAAGTGTCAATGGACAATTTGGACCCATTAGATGCAGACTTTTTGGCGCTCACTAGTTGAGTTATAGGCAAAACTAAAAGGGTTAAAAGGTTTTTGGCATGTTGGAATGAGTGAGTCATCATGACATTGTCCATACGTTACAGCTATACACTAGTGAACTGACTCGAGGCCCACAGAGAAGGAAATAGTTGAATAGTTGAAATGAAGTCGTTATTTTGGGGGTTTTTTTGCACTCAAAAAGTATTCTCGTCGCTTGATAAACTTAAGATTGAGCCACTGTAGTCACTTGGACTATTTTAACAATGTCTTTAATAACTTTTCTGGGCTGGCAAGTTTCAATCCCTTAGAAGCCTATGGAGGAGTGATCCAGCTCTCAGATTTTATCAACAATATCTTAATTTGTGTTCTGAAGATGAACGAAGGTCTTGAAAGTCTACTGACAGAATTTTCTTTTTTGGGTGAACTGTCCCTTGTGTTAAATGCTAATCACTTTAATCAAATTTCATTCCTCTGTAATCTTTTAGAATAATATCATCATCAAATATAGTGAATTTTATCTTCTGGTGTTAATCCTCTGTTTTATTCTCTAGATCTTCATGTTCTTCAGTGGAGGCACGGCTGTGCAGTTGAACGTCACTCTAATGGTTCAGTAATGTTTCTTCAAGGCTCTGATGAATACGCCTATGATGGCCAGATCTTGACCTTTGACCTCTCAGTGCACTGGAAGCCTTTAGTCCTCGACCAGGACATCATCTGGGACAGAGAATCAGTTTCCAGCCTGGAGAGGAAATGTGTGGAAACATTAACCAGATTCACTGACCTTCAACGAGAGGGAAACTTCATCATGAAATGTGAGTTTACATTAGATTATTTTAATCAGAATCTCTAGGGTTGTTATTTGAATGCATTCTTTAATGCAGGATTATTATCTTCATTTGTCTGTCCTGCAGCTCATCCTCATGTTCACACTAGTGTAAAAGCGTCTGGATCTTCAGGCTCGTCTCTGCTGGTGTGTTTGGCCACAGGCTTCTACCCTAAACATGTGCAGATGGAGATCAGACGCGATCAGACGCCGTTCCCTGAGGATCATCTGAACTCAGAGGGAATCAGACCGAACGCTGACGGATCCTTCCAGCTGGAGAAGAGCCTGGAGATCCTGCCGTCTGAAAGATCAGAGTATCAGTGTGTGGTGAAGCACCAGACAGAAAATATAGAAGAGTACTGGTGGATGGATGTAGACTATTCTTTGTGCGCAGGTAATAAATCTACTGCTGGTTTGGCTGACCTGTTGTTGCTTTATGGTTTCATATGAACACTTCATTGTATGTGCTACATTTGATTGTGCACCAGTATAACTAAACTAGGGATGCACTGATACCAGTATCAGTATCAGACTCATTACTGTGCTCCTGTACTCGTACTCATAAAAATGCTCCGATACCAACAACCGATACCAGGCTCCAGTTTGTGTCCAGACAAAGAAACACAGACAACAGAGAGTATAATGGGGATAAAAAAGAAGGTTGTCTGTGAAGTAAATGTATCTAATTAGCTGTGGTGCCCGAACTTCTCGACCGCATCCCTTTTTAACACGTCAGTGGCTCAATCTTAAGTTTATCAAGCGACGAGAATACTTTTTGTGCGCAAAAAAAAACAAAAATAACGACTTTATTTCAGCTATTCATTTCCTTCTCTGTGGGCCTCAAGTCAGTTCACTAGTGTAACAGCGCAGCGCTTCTGTGTTGTACGTCACACGTAGGCTCACTATTGGCCGACGCTGGTCATGTGTGTGTGTGATGCGTGTGACATACAACACAGAAACACTGCGCTGTTACACTAGTGAACTGACAAAAAGTATTCTCGTCGTTTGATAAACTTAAGATTGAGCCACTGTAGTCACTTGGACTATTTTAACGATGTCTTTAATAACTTTTCTGGGCTGGCAAGTTTCAGTCCCTTAGAAGCCTATGGAGGAGTGATCCAGCTCTCAGATTTCATCAAAAATATCTTAATTCGTGTTCGGAAGATGAACGAAGGTCTTGCGGGGTTGAACAACATGAGGGAGAGTAAATACTGACAGAATTTAAATTTTTGGGTGAACTATCCCTTTAAAGGGGCAGCAGTCTAATTAACCTGATGTGTTTTAAGTAAGGGTTAATGCCCGACGAGGTGTCCATTGTCAGGTTTTAATGGACGACGGCGAGGTGTGAACCGGCCGACGGTGTGAACCGGCCGACGCGCAGCCTCTGCCGAAGTCCATTAAAACCTGACAATGGACACCTCGGAGGGCATTAACCCGCTTATACCATGGTCACTTGCCAAATAAAACATTTTTAAAACATTAGTTTATATTTTAATTAGGCTAAATCTAGTTTTTACGAATAATAACTTGCCTGACGGTTTATTTAGCAACCGGAGATATTTATAGTCCGCTCAGCTTGTAGAACCCTTCAGGTTCAAAAATGCATTTTTTTTTTCATGAAACACAAAGGTAGACATAGTTATTTTTTTATTACACATAAAACAATTAATCAAACAAATATAAAAAAAATAAAAAAAATAAATAAAAAAAATTAGTTCTGCGCTCCAGCGATTTACTTGAAACGCTGTACTCTCCTCCAGCCTTGGTTGTCTGGACAGCTGCGTAAAACTCCCGCATGGTCTCATTCAGAGCAGCAGCGGTGTAATTTTCAAAGCTGGGGTCCATTTCTTTTTGAACAATAAAGTCTCTGAGTGTATTTACTGCCCATTTCGTATTTTTTTTCGTGTTGATCTCACCTTTTTCGTCTTCTATTTGATTCAATTCTCCCGGTGTTATTTCTTTGTGTCCTTTCTCCGTTTTATTTACATTTTTTCTTTCTTCAGCAGCATCCCAGTCGTCAAAGTTGTCATATTCTCCATAAATGTTAAAAGAAATAACCAAGTCGCTCATTGTTGTATTAGTAGGCTATGTAATATCTAACTAACGTTAGATGTTTGTTTTGATAGAGCAAATTGTTAACGGATACTTTGACTGCATGTTGCTATGGTTACTCACAGCTGTTTTAGGCAGCGCATTTATTTATTAATTTCGAATGGTAAACAGGCAGTTTCACCAGAACTACTTTACTAGGTGTCCTCTATCACTTTTTAACGGACACCCTGCAGCCAATCAGAATCGAGTATTCACCCAGACCATGGTATAATGTTAATCAAACAAAGGACAATTACATATCAGATGTATAGATGCTGTGGCTGGATTGACAATATAGATTTCTATAAAAGGTTGTTTGGTGTCTAAAGCGTAATGTCTAGTAGTGCGTCTGTAGTAAAACAAATCAGAATAAAATCATCTAGAATATGACAAATAAAGAGAAATAGTAAAAGTGTTGAAGAGCTCCAAACTGAGGCCGATATCAGTGACGCCATAATGACCATTATCAGTTATGTGTGATATTGCACCCAAACTTGACAAATAATGGATTTTTGTTCTGTGACAGATGGAAATGTTCATGTGGAAGTTGAAGGATACCGTTCCTGGTTACCGTTGCGGGTCTATGTGTTCATTGGGATTTCATGTTCTATATTTGTTGTTTTCTTCATTTTCCTCACATTTCATCAACTTAGAAAGTATGGTAAATATCCAAGTACCATCTAAATCCCTTAAAATCATAAATATGGATAGAAGAGGAGAATGACTGTTCTAATGTTTAACATTTCAGAAAAGCAGGACACACTGAAGACACCATCACTAGTGCAACTATCAGGTGAGTCTGACTCTTCTAGAAGTTATTAAAGCACAACACACGTCCGTATGTCTCTTAAATGGTTTCATGCATAAATGTAAATGAGATGAGGAGACTGAGCATCTGTGTTATTTATTATTTTATGTGATTCTGCAGCCCTTCATAAAACACAGATGAAACCAGAACTACTGGAGGAAATAAGGGAGACAGAATTGCTTGAAGGCCCGTAAATTAAACTCTGCATTTAAAAACGTTTGGTTTACTGTCACTGTACAGCTGATGACTAAATGCATGAACATGTTTAATAACCATCATTTAATTCATTCTGAACTCCATCAGGACCAGAAAGATGTGAAGCTGCTTTAAACACTGATTCAGAAGAAGAAAACCCCACAGATCCCAGTATGGAGGAGGTTCACAGTAGGTCCTGAACACACACACACACACACTGACACACACACACACACACACACACACACACACACACACACTGACACACACACACACTAACACACACACACACACACACAGACACACACCCACACACTGACACACACACACACAGTTTCTCAGGCGTTTCATTAATGGTTCCTCTCGTTGTCTTTCAGCTGAGGAGGTTCACAGTAGGTCCTGAACACACACACACACACACACACACACACACACACACAGTTTCTCAGGCGTGTTTCATCAATGGTTCCTCTCGTTGTCTTTCAGCTGAGGAGGTTCATGACACTCAGAGTCTGTGTGAAACTGAAGCGACTGCAGCAGCTCGAGGTCAGAACATCTGAATTCATCTCTTATCTGACGCTGATTCTTCATCTCTCTCACTCACCGTGTCCTTCATGACTTTTATAGGTGCGATGGGCTCCAAAAACATCTCTCTGCCAAATGTTGGTGAGTTAAGATTTATGTTTATGTTAATTAGATTTTTTGTCAGACAGACACTGGATGTGAAACTAGTTTTTTTCCAGCCATGGAGAGAGAAGACACTGATCAGAACACCATTACCCACAATGCCCTGCTGTTACCACTGCCAAGTAAGATCAGTAGTTTCTCTTCAAATTATTTGTGTTTATATACAAACACTTTATATATATATATAATGTATAATGGTGTTATTTTGTCTTTCAGGACGCTGCAGATCCAAGGACATTTCACTTCCAAACCTCGGTAATGTTTTAGTTCATTTCAACAAAATATAAATAACAATAATAATCTGTCAGTAATTTATATTTTTATAGTCTTCTATTTGATATTGGTGTTATTAAAATAGAACTTCTACAGTTTATAATGACTGTAAATTAGCAGTTTGTTTGTTTTTCAGTTTAAGACAGAAAAGACACCAGTGACTCCAGTCAGAAGATCAAGCAGTTGCTCATGGTTTGTTCTGGTTGAATCAGATGTTACTTCATCATCATCATCATCAGTGCCAAAAGTATGTGGACACCTGAACATCACAGTCACAGGAGGTTTCCACAACGTCAACACAGCTTTCACAACTTTCATCAGACTCTGTCTTATGAGCATATGTGGTCAGGGAACATAATGGCCATATTAACAATATACACAGTTTCGCTTATAATTCAACTTTTTTCAGAGCAGATTTCTAAGGCTTTTTTTTTTAATTCATGTTCCCGGTAATCTTGAATCAGAATAACTTCCCCTCCCTCTTGCACCATCTCTTCTCTTCTCTGATGATGTGGGCGGGGCAACCTGTCACTCACATGAGATCCACCAATAGCAAACCAGAACCATCCAACCAATTCCCCAGACAGGGGCGGACTGGGACAAAAAATCAGCCCTGGCATTTTGGCCCAGACTGGCCCACGACATATGATCATAAACACCACCCATATTTGCACGCCCTTGAATATATATACTCTCACTCATCTCTCTCCTGATCCTCCTCACTATCAGCATTGGCCACGGGAGCTGATGAAGGTCCTGCCGCTGCAGAAAACGATATTTTTTTGACAAAAAATATTTTGACACATTTTACAGCGTCTGCTTGAAGGGCCTGTTTCTTTTTTTAATGCTATAATTTCTCTGCACATTCCGTGCGTTTCTTCTCCATCTCTCTGACAATGTTGACAGTTACACACTAATACCGCACCCTCGCTCAGAGCCCAGAAGGGGAGGTGTTTAAAGATGTGATTGGGCCAGCCCAGTGTCAATCAAGAACAGAACCAATGGGCCACTGATCTACGAAAAAAAAGTATATGTATCGGCCCAAAAAGCACGTCAGCCCACCGGGAAATGGGGAAAGTGCCCGGTCTGCCAGATGGCCAGTCCGCCCCTGCCCACAGACAAAATCAAGCCCACACACATTTGTTCTTGTTCCAGAAGCAAGTTTCACTTGAAAATACATTGCAATATAGAAGAAAAGATGATTGCAACTTCCGTTTCATGCCAACCTTGAGGAAACTACACACTAAATTTAGTCAGCATACTGCAGGCTGTTACTTTAATGTTATTGTTCTTCTATTATTTTGCTGACTCGTACCGAGTCATGGAAACCCTGTACAGTCCAAGGAATAAAGTAGTTTTCCAGTCCAGGAAAAGTCATTACAGTAATAAATAAACTCTTTAACAATGTTGCATTTTATAGTGAAATATGGAATGGCGACTTTTCTAGTTTTGCTCTGCTCTAAAATATTTTATAGGGACATTGCACTCATTTTCGTTTTGCACATTGTCTGTTCAAGCTACCTTTTGTGCTATAAACAATTGTAAATATATTGTAAATATATAAATTCTAGTCTTAGTATTTTTATACTTTTTTATACATATTTTTTAAGTATTTTTTACAGTATGCAGTAGAATTATCTTTCTGCCTGTTGTAGCTTACAGACACCTTTTCATACGCTGTTTAAAGGATTTTACTGTAGATTTAATGTTTTCTCTTAATCGGAGCAGACAGTATTAGGTAAGAGGTTTATTTCTTTGTCTTGTGTCATTCAAGAGCTTTTATCAATGGATTACTGTATTGACTTCTTATTGTAACCAGCAGAGGACAGCATGAACCTGAGAGCCACAAACTTTTAAAGAATCCATGAAATTAAAGGTTTGTGGCTTTTATTGCTTGAGTTTTGAAATCATCTATATGGTGTAGTCAGAGTCCTACTAAAAGTAACCAACAGTAGCATCATGTATAGTATACTGTACAGTCTCTCATGTATTCACAGGCTCACATGTGAGCAGTAAATGGATATATTTCAGAGTGTTTGCAGGAATCATATTAATAAATATAATTAAAGATTTAATTGATGTGTCTTTGAGTTGCTAATAGAACTCTTAATATATGCAGATCTCAGTTATAATGTACATATTCATACAATTGTTCAACTCGTAAAATATGTACGATTTAGCAAAAATCGTATGAATTAGTCACCTCGTAAAATTTTTACGAATTGCCATATCTATTTTCTCTCGCAGTTGAAAAACAAAAACATTTCGGAGCAGAAAAGACGCTGACAATCTGCCGACAGTCAAAACAGAACAGGTTATTTTGATATGAAACAGTCTCAGCTTTCAAATTCTTTCAATTTTATTACGAAATTAAAACAATAAATACCATATGGCGCTCTTTAATATAACAGATCACTGTATGACTCAGTTCAAGCTGCACGTGAACTGATATCATCTCTTACTCTTTACTATAATTTATTTAATAATATATATATAATGTATTTATAATTAGTTTCTATTTGCTCCCCATTAATTAGTGTAGGATGAGTTATATTTTGCTCTTTCTCTCTAAAATAATGTACCTCAGGAAAGCCATTCAATGACCATGTTATTTAAGAGAAGAGTATTTTGCTAAATATAGGTAGACTGTGTACAGTTGAGACATGAGTACAGTTGAGACACCTTAAATAACTTGTGTGTGCAGCATGCAAAAGTTGTGATTTTTGCTGTGCACATGTGTATTAGTGTCCTCTTTGATCATGGGAAATTTTAACAACGTAAACATATCTACGGAGTCCCCCTAGTCCCACTTTGTCAAAAAAATTTATTATAACTATCTCGTGGCCTCAAGATAGTAACTCGTGGCCTCAAGATAGTATAGTAAAATATATACATACATCTTAAAAACTCTATATTGGCCAGCTCTAGTGTGCATCCAAGCAAAAGTCACAATTACTGTAATTAAAGTTAAAAATGATGTCAATAATGCTTTTCTTGTGCAAATTTTAATTGGAAATGGAAATAAAGCCATGGGTTATGGAAATAAAGCCAACAATTAATCATAAAAAAAAAAGGTTTTGTATTTTACTTTTCATTTTGTCATTCTTAATATTTTTATTATCTTAAGTTGTTGATTTTCAAAAAGAGATGTGTTAAAAATGACACATCATGTGTAGAATTTTAACACATGTGGTGAGTGTGTTCAAGGACTACACATGTGTGAAATTTTACACAATAGATGTGCGAGTTATTTTAACACAGAAATTGTGTAGATAACTTTACACAAAAATGTGTGATATCAATACTTTTTACACATTAAGCGTGCAAGACAATTTTACACTTAAATATGTAATAACAAAACATTAAGTGCTGATTGTAGCTGAAAATGACCAGAAACGACTAATGTGTTAACATTACCAAGCATATGTACGGTAATCATAAAAAATAAAGTCAAATGTCAAAATATTTGCCATTTAATGAGTGCAAAGTACAACAAAAACTACTGCTACTGTAGCAGGATATACAGTGATAAGAGTAATATCAGAAGCATGAACACATATTGAAAGATAAAATCAATTATGACAAATGGATGACATAACAAGATATAGCCTAACACTCATATCATAAAACACAGATGCATGAATACATGTCATAAGAAGCATTTGTTTAAAGTCCAGTTAATCTATATGAAAACCATACTTGCATATAACAATCAATCACACAGTTATGACTAATGGATGACATGTAACAACATATCAGAAAACAGATGCATAAATTCGTTTTATAAGAAACATGTTTAGATCACTGAGATGATAATAATAATAATAATAATAATAATATAACTTTTGTCAATGAGAATTAGTCTTGAAATTGACTTGAAATCATTTAGAGTAAAACTCAGTAGGCTATGAGATTACATCACCCAGTTTGAATATATTATCTGATTGTTATTAATCACAACTTCAAAGATGAAAATGACTGTCTGCAGTCTGACAATTTACATTCTTGAGAAGGATTAGCTAAACAATCTTGTATCTTGGGTTTAAGTATAGCTCATCTGTATCAAAACCGTGCATTATGTCCAAAGGCCTGAAATCTGCAGTATCGGCCAGACTGATCATTTCATACTCTTTAGTTTGATGTACAACATAGGCATAGAAATGATCATCAAAGTACTTCACTGTTAGAATTCTTACAAACATCAGGATAGACGTGTCATCAGTCTGAGGTATGATGTGAATCATTTCTCCAAATAAAGGCTCTCCTTTGTTATCTGCTTTAAGAGGCATTGCAGAGCCAGTTCTGTAAGTTTGGCCGAACACACTAACAGCATGGGTGACATAGACAGTGCTGTTCAAAGTATATTCAAAGTCTTTGGCTGATTTCAGATTTTCGAGCACAACATCTGCTTTCTTCAAAGAGCCAATAGTAACAGGATATGAGTTTGTAACAATCATTTTCTCAGAAAAAGGGTCACCTAACTTGAAGCTATACATTTGCTGAACCTGATGTTTATAACTCAGTGTTTTAGAGACATTTTTAAAGTTTCCAACTATATTAGCATGTCTTTTTAATGGTTTATGCTTCACTTCGAATCTCATACGCCACAATTGAGATAAAGGTCCGAACATGATCATCATTCGCGGATAGTGTGTCATAAAATGATGTTTGGGTATCAAGTTTCGTTCATAGAGCTTCTTGAATAGTGTGTGATGCTCAATAATGAGCTGTTTAAGAAAAACAGCAAGTCCATATGTAACAACAGGTGCAAATACAATGCTACATATTTCTCTTAACAAAATGAATAAGTGCCAATGTTCACTTCCTACACTAACAATATCACCAACCAAAAAGGGTAATACCTGTAAAAGGCACCACATTTGCCATGCCGTCTGTTTTATTGCATTGTCAGAGGTTCTTAGATTGAGTATAACACTGGGCTCATTTTTTTCATTCCCATACCCATAGTCAAAACTGGAAATTCTATGATTCAACAGTTCTAAAGAAAATAGCCTTTCTTCATAAATGAAGTGTCGTGACATTAGTCTGATTTCCAAAGGCGCTCCACCCTCAAGGATATCACGCATAATGTCAAGGCATGTGTTCTCAGTGACATGGAAATAGTGCAGCTTGTTTAAACATGAGTCCTCTTTAACTCCAGTTGCAGATGGATCATTACGTAGCACATGCTGCTCATAGTTTTCTCTGGTGCGCTTTTCTACTTTATCTTCGTCGAAAACAGTCTGCGCAGTCGTTTTGTCAATCAGGCAGAAGTGACAAAACTTGTTGGCTGAAAAGCTTTCCAAATAACCACAGAGGGAATGGATAGCTAAATTGTCAGCAGTCAAAACACAGATTGTTCCATAAAGTTGATGTCTTTGTCCTTGCATGTCTACTTCTACACCCGACCTTTCAAGTAGTCTAACTTCCTCTAGCAGCGGTTCCAAAATTTTACCAAATCCATATACCTCTCTGTCCATAGAATTAAACAAAAGACATAAGTGAATATTTGAAAGTGAAGAACTATATTGCGGTGGCAGATTTTTAAAACTAAAATAAACAGCACCCATTTTATGGATTATAGTTGTTTCCAGGTCATCAAAATACAACTGTATTCGTGTGCTTGAGGACATGTTCCAAACAATGGGTGAGATGTGAAATGAGTCCCATCACAATAATTGTGCATTTTCCCTTCGGTTTGCTTCTTACCCTGAAGGTAAACTTTTTGCATCTGGTCATTACTGAACAGAAATGTAATGGTCTCAATTACTGATACATATTGACATGTGTCTGCTGCCAAAACTTGTTTTAATTGTCCCTGTCTTCTTGCTGTGCCAATAAAGATTTCCTTCGGCTTCACAAGATCAAATTTCTCTTCAAAGTATTTGTTCATTTTGTAAGGTGTGTCTACATCTTTAAACATTAGTTTAGCAGCTTCAAACTCGCCCATTAATGACTGGACAGACTCACTGCCAAGTGGTACCTGCAGATTATTCAACAATGTAGTTGTTGACCGTTTAAGATTATCAACAGTCCTCTCTAGCACCTCTTGCGTACAAGAGATAGTTTTTGCTACATCCATTAAAGTTGTATTTGATGAACGGTATGTCTTTGCCACAAAAGAGGCAACAGTTTCACTAGGAATGGCAGTGTGAACTGGAACATAGTCTGATGTTTCCACAGTACTAGATGTCCCAGTCTCATATGCATCTGATAAACTGTGGTCATTAGGTTGAAATGTCACATTGTCCATGAATTTTGTTGTGGACTGGTGGTCTCTATGAAGATGTTTGGCAAATGAATTGAAGTTATGATACGTTCTTGGGCAACCATCTTGGCTGCAGATAATGGTAATGTCCTGTCCATCTGATATGGCATGAATTTCACGGAGATGCCAAATGACCCTCCTTACTTCTGTAGATATAAATTGTCTGCACTTTGGACACGTATACATTGTGTTGTTATTTAATACGCAGCCTGAAGCTTTGAATGGACTTCAAGTACCTTGGGTCTCTTGGTTGAGATGGTCACATCATAGATGTATTCAAAGAAGGTGAAGACAAAGCTCAGCTGTGGTGGATATGTCAAGTTGCACACCCAGTAAAGCTTGAATAGCTTGTCAACTGCACATGTCAGGCCATCATTTACAGGAATGGTCACCTGGTCGTTCCTTGCAGTGATGATATATTGTCGTGTTGGGCTTTTCAGACTGCCGATGCAGATCAGCTGTGGCTGGGTCCTTGATGCCATCTCGGAGTTGTCACAGAGGGATGCAATACTGGTTCTTAGAGAAGCTTAGAGAAGATGAAAAAGATGCAATTTAAGAGTTGAAAAAGCAGCATAAAGAAGTCAAAATGTGCATGCTATACTGCATTAGGTAACATTTTGGAGTAATTATTCTTCTGTAAGTTACCACTTGTAAGACAAGATAACTCTTTAAATGTGTACGTAGAAAATATCAAATTCAATAGTCATAAAAACAGTGTTATACATTTTAGACTATTTACACAGTTTATGAATTGTAATAAAATCATAAATATTTGAACTTTTTTTCTTTTTTTTTTACTAAATTATTTAATAACTACCTAGTTACGGTGGCCGTTGGATGCAAAAGACCTGCAATTTATGACAACGCATGAATTTGCAGCGCAATTTCTAAATGCTGTGCATACCTTTTTTAAATTGTTGAAGATGTTTTCTTAAGTTACGTGTGTTTTGTCTATCTGCATGTGTTGTCATGAATTGCAGGGCCACCATACCTAGTCCTTCATTAGCTCTTACAGACATCATTAAGAAACATACTGGTACAAAATCAATCAGGAATGTTATTGCGGACTTCACACTGCAGCGACTCCCGGGCATTGGTGGCAGAAGATGTGTCAGAAGAACCAGCATAGTATAGCACTTTTCATCTGAAAATTAAATGAAAACAGATTAAAGCTACAACAAATATTTACAAGTAGGATTAAAAGGATTAGATCATGTTTTTTTTAAACTGGGGTTCAAAAACTGAGTTGAACCGGGTAGAACTGGGGCTGTATGAGGTAGCCTGGCCACACCCACCAAGATGGGATGGGACCCACCTTTCAGGGAGAAACTATTCTGGAACACCATCATCACTAAGTTTCCATCAGACCCCAGACAGGCTCTGGTAGTACAGTTGTAGCGATGCATCAGAAATTGCAGTTGGAAGAATGTGTACATTTATGTACAGCAAAGGTAGGTCTACATACTGACCGTCGATGCTGTATATTGTCAGTTTGTAAAATGTAGGTAAACTAGGAAGTAATGTTCGTTCGGAATCCCTGATCAATGTGATTGGTTAGGCTGAACCAATAATTTCAAAGTTAACCTGAAGTATAACCCCATCATGATGTTACCGTTGGAAATGTTTCCCCAATCATGAGTCCCCAGACTATATTTACAAAGTAAATGAGTCTGGTTTTAACCAGGCTATGTATGAGGTGCTTATCCATAATCAGTGTATTACCAACATGGACTACACTGAGAAAGGACTAATTCATATTATTGGTAAGTAGTAAATAAAGCAAGGGTTCCTACATTCTGAATTTACCCCTCTGAGGTCGGCAGTCTCGCTTTTGTTCTTATCAGTGCAAAAGAAACTCAAAATACTCTGTTGATTTTGATCTTACATACAGTGAGGAAAATAAGTATTTGAACACCCTGCTATTTTGCAAGTTCTCCCACTTGGAAATCATGGAGGGGGCTGAAATTGTCATCGTAGGTGCATGTCCACTGTCCGAGTGGTCTAGGGTGTTCACTGATATGCTCATGCAAAAATCGCTGCAAAAGATGCTTTCCAACAGGTTTTATTGTAGTTTTTGGAAGAATGTCCGGTTGTGAGGCGTTGGAAAAATAGGTCCACAGTTTTACAACGAATGGTAAAACACCTGTTGGAAAGCATCTTTTGCAGCGATTTCTGCGTGAGCATATCAGTGAACACCCCAGACCACTCGCTGAGTTTCACGTCTTTGTAAACTAAAGTCTAATTCGTTTATATGAATGATTGATCCAATTCCCCTATGAAATCATTGTATAGGTGGGGGGGGTGCTAACACAAAAACCTAAAATTCTCGGGACAGCAGCATGTGTCCAAATTAAAATCTTAACCGTTCGATTTAATCAGAAACGATCTTAAAACGGCTTTACTTGTAAAACGCCGAACTTACCCTTTAACAGAAGTCCCCTTTCAAAGCCTTCCGCGAACGTCCGGTTTGGACTACATCCCTCTACTTCCTTTTTTAATGACGTAATTAGAACAGTTTCTGACTAATCTCCGCCCACAGGAATACACAAAAAAGGAGGCGTGGTCTTGTTGAGCTCCCACGGAGAAGAGGAAGAGTATCATTTGTAGAGTGTGTTTGTCTCCATGTCGTCGAGACGCTGTTATTTTCATGCCGGTGTTGTGCCGAATTTTGACTCCCTGCCAAATTATTACCCCCCTCGTTGAAATCAGTATCTGATTACCTAATCCTAACCCCACCCATAATCCTAACCCCTCCCCCACAACTAATCCTAAACCTACCATTCTAGGGGGGTAATAATTTGGCGGGGGTCAGAATTCGGCACACCTGAGTCAATTCACCTTTGTTTGGCCTTCCCAGGGACGCTGAGCTTAGAGATCAATGGTTACAATTTATGTTTAACTCGGTTCCCGAAAAATATAATCCTCATTTAAAACTATGTGCAGCACATTTTGCCGAGGACAGCTTCCTCAACCTTAATCTCAATCAGTTTAATGCCGGATTCGCACAAAGATTGTTCTTGAAAGATGGAGCAGTTCCCTCTTTGTCTGGAGAAGGCATTGTTTATGGACCACAACCGGTAAGTGTATTTTATTATTTAAGTTGGTGCGTTTAACCGTTTCTGCAACTAATTACAAAGTGCAACGCTGTTTAAAAAAAGTGTTCTGTTCAAAACTCGTGCACACGTGTAACTAAGGTAGGAATAAACAATGGACTTATTAATACTTAATAAAAAATAGATGCCTACTTAAATTTTTTTTTAATTTTACTTTACTCTTTTACTAACTCTTTGAAACTTCTTAAAATAAACTGTCTCAAAACATAAAATAAATTATTTGCTAAAATAATGACAAAACTGAGAAATCAGAAACATAATAAGAGCATAATATAATAACATAATAAGACAATTATTGTTGAAAACTAAAAATATTATTATTTCTCAACTGTCTCAATACAGTGTAACTGTCCTCAAAATCTTTTTTATTATTATTTATTATTATTAGTACATGACAGAATCCAACAAAGTCTGTTACTATAATACCGGTAAGGATGTACTGGCGCTCGTTGTATGTGTGTATGCAATCTATTTTTCCCCTCGGGGCTTGCCGTAGATAGGAATGGGTCGTGCGCACTTGGTACTGGAGTGTCGCGGGTTTTTGGTGTTAGTGATCTGATGTGTGGTATAATAAAGTGGAGAAGAGTTCAAACTGCTATGTTTATTATTTATTCAAACTTCTACCCTTACACCTAGAAGGTTAAGTTCCCCTGCGGCTATTTTCTCCAACTTAAACCGATACCGTGACTATGCGCAGTTGCGCACGAATTGTCTATGCACTCGCGAGGTGTCTAGATTATCCGGGTCTGATTCAGGGCAGGCTCAAATTGATATGGTAATATGTTGGACATTTTTACAATAACAATCAGCGCATGCATCTCCAATTTGAGGCGTGACCTTTCCGGGCAACGTGCGATAAGCTGCTGTCGAATCACAACACAGGAACCGCTGGCACAATCAGAACTCGTTACGTATTTCTGAAGGAGGGACTTCATAGAACAAGGAAGTCATCGGCCGTTTTTTGGACAGTGAAAACAGAGGTATACAGATAAGTAAATTGTGTGAAAAATACTGTGTTTTTTTACACGCGAAACATGAACACATGTTATATTGCACACTGTAAACACAATCAAAGCTTCAAAAAAAAAAACATGAAGAACGGGACCTTTAAAACCACTAATGCCAATGAGTGAGAGTTAACAGATGAACTAACTCCCAAATTGTCATTTATTAATACAATAGAACTATACTCCACAGTGATGAATCCTAAAACAAGCTATAACAAGATGCATTGGCATAGCGATACCAGTGTTTCCCACAGGATTTTTTTGGTAAATTGGCATGTTTTTTTTTTTTGTTGTTGTTTTTTTGCATTCTAATGCTAAACTCACCAATCTGGGGCACTTAGAGAGTTAAAAAATTAGAGCTCCAACCAATATTCAGTGTGCAAATTGAACAAAAAAAACCTCAAAACCTCCTTTAGTTGTGATCTAGTGTCTCCGTCTACATTACACTACTTTGTTAAAGTATTATTTTGTTTGTTAAAGACAAAGAGCAGTGGGCTGTGACGATATATGGGCTAAGCCAAAATTGCGTAGCCTATTTTTGTGATGATAAAACCGGAATATGGCACAGAGAATTATGTTGTATAACTTGTCAAAAAGGCAAAGATCTCTGTGTGCTCAAGTGAGATCTGGTGTTTTAGTCTCTCAGGGAACTAGTGATGAGCATTCCGGCTCTTTTTCGTGAGCCGGCTCGTTTGACTCACAAACGGCTCTTTAAAAAAAATGTTTTGACTATGATAGGTGTGAAAACAATTCTAATTAAATTATTAAATGAAATCATACTCACAATGTCTCACAATTTCTTTAAAAATGCATTGATTGGTTATGAAAAAAGAATACTTTTAAACATTTGCATTTAAATTACAACTTTTTAATGTATAGAAACAACATTCAAATACAATCTCTTGTACAATCTGAAAAACATAATAGAACCCATATTAAAGAAAAATAAATAACTGAAAGGATTAAACTGGTCCCTCTTTTTCTCTCTTCTTTATTGGCATGTTATAACCAGCATGAACTATCTCACTAGTTATGTTGTGTGTGTGTGTGTGTGTGTGTGTGTGTGTGTGTGTGTGTGTGGCTCGGCCCCTCCCTCATGCCGTATAATTGGTGGACACCTCGTGTATGATTGACAGGAACAGAATGTGGAGCTGATCGCGCCTTTAGGCCTATATAATGTTTTTTTGTTCTTTGAATTAGTCGATTATTTAAAATAAAATAAAATTCATTAATTATTTCATTATTACATAATGATTTAATTTCTATAGGCTATATTTTTAAAAATAGAGTCGGCTCTTCAGATATGCGAGCCAGCTCCCGTCGTTCACCTACAAGGTTAAAGTAAACAGGTTCTCGTGTGCTCCCGAAATCTTTCCACTACCCACAATCCCTATAGAGAGAGAGAGAAAGAGAAAGAAAGAAAGAGAGAGAGAGGTAACTCAAGCGCGTTCTCTCTCTCTCGCCGCTGTTCCTAAAATTACCGTAGGTAGGTACTCATAGGCGCACACACCCTTTTTTTGGCGGCTGGCTTGACCGTATACTGCGCTATGCGGATGTAGGCAGTGGGATATCTGCGCAATATTTTAATAGTTTTTGGGGGAAAAATTCTCACATCCTAAATTTTTTTCCACCACGACGTCCCTTTAGGCCGGGGCTCCGTACTATGCGGATGCGAAAAGCCCAAAATCTGCAATATGAACTCTGTCAAAGTTCTCCTCCTGCTTTCCGCTCTTTTGCCTTCTCAGAGTGGTAAGAAAACACCAATGCCTTCGTATTTTTCTGTGAAACGTTACATTCACCTCTAGTGGATTATAAGACGCATTCAGAGTGTGTTTTTGGGCAAATAGATCTGTGTTGAGAGAATGCTGAAAAGTTCCGTACAGAATGTTGCATTTATTAAACTTAAGACTTGTTTTTTTTGGCAGGTTTAGTTTAAACTTTGTTTCTTTTTTGTTTAAACCAGTTTCTTCTTTTTCCTCATTTCAGAAATGTATTCTCTATACTACATGTACAGTGTAATATCGAAATCTGGAGACATTTATGAATTCTACAACTCAGTCGAACTCGACGACATACAGATGAGTTTGTGTAACCGTGTGAATAAAGCAGATTTCATGACTCGGTTGTGTGAGGAATCTGAGAGGATCTTTAATGAAAGTGATGATCTGCATTATAAACAACAGTGGCTTCAGATCAACATTAAAACACTGATGAAACACAAGAGGAATGAGAACAGCACACGAGACACGGGTAATTATCCATTAACATTTTGACATAATATTTGTAATAGTACCGAAGGATGCACAATATGGCAGCCTTTAATATATTTACTTGTTTCCAAATTTTTTAAGATTTTTTTAAAAAAAAAATTTTATCTAGCACTAACCTATAGGGAAAACGATTTATGGCAAATTAAGTTTGTTCTGAGAAATTAATTTGACCTGCTATGTTGGAAAATTACTTTGACATGACAACTTTTTTGTCATAAAAATGCTAATAACTTAATTCAAATTTAATTCCTCTGTAATCCTTTAGAATAGTATCATCATCAAATATAGTGAATTTTATCTTCTGGTGTTAATCCTCTGTTTTATTCTCTAGATCTTCATGTTCTTCAGTGGAGGCACGGCTGTGCAGTTGAACGTCACTCTAATGGTTCAGTAATGTTTCTTCAAGGCTCTGATGAATACGCCTATGATGGCCAGATCTTGACCTTTGACCTCTCAGTGCACTGGAAGCCTTTAGTCCTCGACCAGGACATCATCTGGGACAGAGAATCAGTTTCCAGCCTGGAGAGGAAATGTGTGGAAACATTAACCAGATTCACTGACCTTCAACGAGAGGGAAACTTCATCATGAAATGTGAGTTTACATTCAATTATTTTAATCAGAATCTCTAGGGTTGTTATTTGAATGCATTCTTTCATGCAGGATTATTATCTTCATTTGTCTGTCCTGCAGCTCATCCTCATGTTCACACTAGTGTAAAAGCGTCTGGATCTTCAGGCTCGTCTCTGCTGGTGTGTTTGGCCACAGGCTTCTACCCTAAACATGTGCAGATGGAGATCAGACGCGATCAGACGCCGTTCCCTGAGGATCATCTGAACTCAGAGGGAATCAGACCGAACGCTGACGGATCCTTCCAGCTGGAGAAGAGCCTGGAGATCCTGCCGTCTAAAAGATCACGGTATCACTGTGTGGTGAAGCACCAGACAGAAAATATAGAAGAGTACTGGTGGACTATTTCACACAGCGACTCAGGTAATAAATCTACTGCTGGTTTGGCTGACCTGTGTTTTGCTTTATAGTTTCAAATGAACACTTCATTGTATGTGCTACATTTGATTGTGCACCAGTATAACTAAACTAGGGATGCACTGATACCAGTATCAGTATCAGACTCGATACTGTGCTCCTGTACTCGTACTCATAAAAATGCCCCGATACACCAACAACCGATACCAGGCTCCAGTTTGTGTCCAGACAAAGAAACACTGACAACAGAGAGTATAATGGGGATAAAAAAAGAAAGGCCGTCTATGAAGTAAATGTATCTAATTAGTGGAATATTAAACAAAATATAGTAACACCTACAGTATAAAGCTGAGGTGCCCGAGTTTTTCGAGCGCATCCCTTTTTAGCACGTCAGTGGAAAGTTGGATGTCAATGGCAAAGAAAGCTTGTAGGCATGGAGCTTATTATTAACATTAACTGACGAGAGAGAGAGAGAGTTGAAATGTTGATTGCTCTTGATTGCTGATCGTTCACTCAGCACACGTCATTTGGATTAAAAGTTAAATTGTAAATGAATGTAAAACATGAACTGCTACTTGATTTATGAAGCTGCTCACTGCAGAGCAAAACGGTTGGAGCTTACATCTTACATTGGAGGAGCCAGTGTAATTATGGGCTAATGGGTGGAGCTAGAATATCTAACCACACCCACAACTCCCTCCAGAGAGGAGGAGCTGGTCATCGTTTGACTCTGCAGTGAGTGCCACTTGGATTTATGTAGAACAAGTGGTTCCTACATTAATCCTGGACATTTGCTAGTCAAGCAGTTTCATGAACACAAACATCCAAAGCGCACCCCCGAAAACCCGCCTCAGACACCGCGCGAATACTGAATTGAATTATCTTTCACGTCTTGCACTTGTATGGACGAATTCACACAAAATTAAGTAAAATGTCCGTCTTGGCGAGTATCCTAGTAAACAAAGTCGGTTATAGGCTATCTCAAGCGAGTGTAGATGTTATATTCAAATCTGGGATCCATGCATTCGGTCTTAAAGGGGCAGCAGTCTAATTAACCTGATGTGTTTTAATGTTAATCAAACAAAGGACAAAAAAAATCTCTCACTGATCTTGACTAAATAACTTTTGTAACTTTATAAAGTTACATCTATATTTAATTTATACAGTAATGATTTATATTCTTTTGGTTTCTCTACCCAATACATTTTAAAATTACATATGCAGTAAAAGTACTCGGTATCTGCAATTCAAAAAACGAAGGTATCGGACTTGTTCTGGAGAAAGTGGTATCGGTGCATCCCTAAACTAAACTAATACTTGATGAATCATGAGCCATTTTTAGTTTTGACCGAAAATGGTTTTGTTGGGCCAAAATCATTGACCAAAACAGTGACTTTTAAAGCTCTTCTCCGATGCTGCATTTTGAGCATTTCAGTGTCTATTTGGTGCAACAGTTAAACATATCAAATGTATAGATGCTGTGGCTGGATTGACAATATAGATTTCTCAATTTTGGATTCTCAAAATCAATCCAATAATCACAACAAGTTTGTCTTTTGTTACTTCAGATTGTACTTGTACTTCAAATGCTTGTACAGAATCGTAAATCCTCCGACTAGAATGACTAGTGAAATGTCTGATGTTCAAAAATCAGCAAAAGGTTGTTTGGTGTCTAAAGCGTAATGTCTATTAGCGCGTCTGTAGTAAAACAAATCAGAATAAAATCACCTAGAATATGACAAACAAAGAGAAATAGTAAAAGTGTTGAAGAGCTCCAAACTGAGGCCGATATCAGTGACGCCATAATGACCATTATCAGTTATGTGTGATATTGCACAAAAACTTGACAAATAATGAATTTTTGTTCTGTGACAGAGCGCGCGATGTCCAGGTCACCGTTGCGGTCTGATGTGTTCATTGGAATTTCATGTTCTATTTTTGTTGTTTTCTTTATTTTCCTCATATTTCATCAACTTAGAAACTTATCAACAAGAAAGTATGGTAAATATCCAAGTACCATTTAAATCCCTTAAAATCATAAATATGGATAGAAGAGGAGAATGACTGTTCTAATGTTTAACATTTCAGAAAAGCAGGACACACTGAAGACACCATCACTAGTGCAACTATCAGGTGAGTCTGACTCTTCTAGAAGTTATTAAAGCACAACACACGTCCGTATGTCTCTTAAATGGTTTCATGCATAAATGTAAATGAGATGAGGAGACTGAGCATCTGTGTTATTTATTATTTTATGTGATTCTGCAGCCCTTCATAAAACACAGATGAAACCAGAACTACTGGAGGAAATAAGGGAGACAGAATTGCTTGAAGGCCCGTAAATTAAACTCTGCATTTAAAAACGTTTGGTTTACTGTCACTGTACAGCTGATGACTAAATGCATGAACATGTTTAATAACCATCATTTAATTCATTCTGAACTCCATCAGGACCAGAAAGATGTGAAGCTGCTTTAAACACTGATTCAGAAGAAGAAAACCCCACAGATCCCAGTATGGAGGAGGTTCACAGTAGGTCCTGAACACACACACACACACACACACACACAAACACTGACACAAACACACACACACACAGGTTCTCAGGCCTGTTTCATCAATGGTTCCTCTCATTCTTGTTCAGCTGGGGAGGTTCACAGTAGGTCTTGAACACACACACACACACACACACACACACACACACACACACACACACACACGCAGTTTCTCAGGCCTGTTTCATCAATGGTTCCTCTCGTTGTCTTTCAGCTGAGGAGGTTCATGACACTCAGAGTCTGTGTGAAACTGAAGCGACTGCAGCAGCTCGAGGTCAGAACATCTGAATTCATCTCTTATCTGACGCTGATTCTTCATCTCACTCACTCACCGTGTCCTTCATGACTTTTATAGGTGCGATGGGCTCCAAAAACATCTCTCTGCCAAATGTTGGTGAGTTAAGATTTATGTTTATGTTAATTCGATTTTTTGTCAGACAGACACTGGATGTGAAATTAGTTTTTTTCCAGCCATGGAGAGAGAAGACACTGATCAGAACATCATTACCCACAATGCCCTGCTGTTACCACTGCCAAGTAAGATCAGTAGTTTCTCTTCAAATTATTTGTTTTTATATACATACACTATATATATATAATGCTGTTTTTCTGTGTTTCAGGACGCTACAGATCCAAGGACATTTCACTGCCAAACCTCAGTAATGTTTTAGTTCATTTCAACAAAATATAAATAACAATAGGCTAATAATTATTTATAATAATAATTACTGTCAGTAATTTATATTTTTATAGTCTTCTATTTGATATTGGTGTTATAAAAAGAGAACTTCTACAGTTTATAATGACTGTAAATTAGCAGTTTGTTTGTTTTTCAGTTTAAGACAGAAAAGACACCAGTGACTCCAGTCAGAAGATCAAGCAGTTGCTCATGGTTTGTTCTGGTTGAATCAGATGTTACTTCATCATCATCATCATCATCAGTGCCAAAAGTATGTGGACATCTGAACATCACAGTCACAGGAGGTTTCCACAACGTCAACACAGCTTTCACAACTTTCATCAGACTCTGTCTTATGAGCATATGTGGTCAGGAAACATAATGGCCATATTAACAATATACACAGTTTCGTTTATAGCTCAACTTTTTCGGAGCAGATTTCTGAGGCTTTTTTTTTTTTTATTCATGTTCCTGGTGATTTTGAATCTGAATAACTTCCCCTCCCTCTTGCAGCATCTCTTCTCTTCTCTGATGATGTGGGCGGGGCAACCTGTCACTCACATGAGATCCACCAATAGCAAACCACAACCATCCAATCAATTCCCCACCACAGACAAAATCAAGCCCCGCCCACATTTGTTCTTTTTCCAGAAGCAAGTTTCACTTGGAAATACATTACGATATAGAAGAAAAGATGATTGCAACTTCCGTTTCATGCCGACCTTGAGGAAACTACACACTAAATTTAGTCAGCATACTGCAGGCTGTTACTTTAATGTTATTGTTCTTCTATTATTTTACTAACTCATACTGAGTCATGGAAACCCTGTACATACCAGGGAATAAAGTACTGTTTTCCAGTCCAGGAAAAGTCATTACAGTAATAAATAAACTCTTTCACAATGTTGCATTTTATAGTGAAATATGGAATGGCGACTTTTCTAGTTTTGTTCTGCTCTAGAATATTTTATATGGACATTGCACTCATTTTCGTTTTGCACGTTGTCTGTTCAAGTAACCTTTTTGTGCTATAAACAATTGTAAATATATTGTCTTTTTCTAGTCTTGCCTAAAAGTATTTTTTACAGTATGCAGTAGAATTATCTTTCTGCCTGTTGTAGCTTACAGACACCTTTTCATACGCTGTTTAAAGGATTTTACTGAAGATTTAATGTTTTCTCTTAATCGGAGCAGACAGTATTAGGTAAGAGGTTTATTTCTTTGTCTTGTGTCATTCAAGAGCTTTTATCAATGGATTACTGTATTGACTTCTTATTGTAACCAGCAGAGGACAGCATGAACCTGAGAGCCACAAACTTTTAAAGAATCCATGAAATTAAAGGTTTGTGGCTTTTATTGCTTGAGTTTTGAAATCATCTATATTGTGTATAGTCAGAGTCCTACTAAAAGTAACCAACAGTATAGCATCATGTATAGTATACTGTACAGCAGGGGTCTCCAACCTTTTTTCATTTGAGAGCTACTTTTTAAAAAAGATAGTGGCAGAGAGCTACTCATGTAGGCTAATACAATACTTAAATCTCTTAAATAATGTCTCATAACTCTCATATTAACAACTATCTAAACTGTTTTAGACCTAAAAGAGTTTTTGTAGGCCTATATATGTCACCCTTAAATGTCAGAGAAAAGAACAGAATCAGAGATCAATTTTTTTAAAGAAAATTGTACTTTGCATATTATACTGTAAAAACACATAATTATAGTTGATTTTATAGTGCATCTTAATTAGAGATGAAATGGCATGAAAATTTCATTTCATGATTATAGTCACCAAAATTATCACGGTTATCACAGAATCCTGTTCAAAAAGTACTAATACTACACAATAAAATCAATTCACCAAGGTTTATGTCGAAAACCAGCAAATAACAAATATAATTAGAATTCATTTGCGCTTTTTGTTTACATAAACAAAATAACAACATTAAAAATGATGGCCAGATTTTAAAGGAGTGTCTTGCGACATGTTATCTACTAACATGTAGCCTACAAGTTCAAATAAAGTTTTGACAAAAAAAGATTTATAAAAAGCTCGCATATTTCATTTTTATAAAAAAGAATGAGTCAAAAAAGATGAATTACTGACGTTCACAATGCACATTAGCTTATTTTTCATTATTAATAGTAAAATTCGGTCCGATTTTCCCGTGGCGTCTGTCGTTGCAATGCAACCATGCACTGCGCTCTCCACAATGACAAAGAAGTTTTAGTAGCTAATTGATTTTTCATCTCGCTGCGCCTGGAAAAAATGAGCGCGTCGCTTCAATTATGAGCTTCAGTGTTGCCAGATTGGAAATGTCCAATTATCGTACCAGTAGTTCAAAATTATCGTATTTGGAAGAAAATGATCGTACACGACGTAACCGTGCAGAATACAGCTATTTATCCCCACATGTAGGGCGGATTGTTTGGTTTTGTTGACGGGGGGGGGGGGGGGTGGGATGGGATGGGTTGTAGTGTTGACGTGCGGGCCGGGCGACGCCGTGTGGTGCCTGTGTGTGTAAGTGTGTGTGTGCTTGCGTGCAGGCAGGCGAGCCTGCAAAATGATTCTGGGTCAGAGAGAGAAGCGGTAGGATGTGTGTTTGGACGAACGACTGAAAACTCTGAAATTATCGTACATTATGGGATTTTTTTCTTTATTGATCGTACATCGTACAGAGGTCAAAAATATCGTACAAATACGATAATTATCGTACATCTGGCAACACTGATGAGCTTCCTACATTTGAAATAACGAACTTGAGCGCGCAAAGACGCGATATGTGAACGCCCCCTTGGTGAGCTACCTCCAATCAGGCCACGAGCTACTGGTAGCTCGCGAGCGACGTGTTGGAGACCCCTGCTGTACAGTCTCTCATGTATTCACAGGCTTTCATGTGAGCAAATGGATATATTTCACAGTGTTTGCAGGAATCATATTAATAAATATAATTAAAGATTTCATTGATGTGTCTTTGAGTTGCTAATAGAACTCCTAATATATGCAGATCTCCGTTAGAATGTACGAATTCATACAATTGGTCAACTCGTAAAATATGTACGATTTAGCAAAAATCATGAATTAGTCACCTCGTAAAATTTGTAGAATTGCCACATCTATTTTCTCTCGCAGTAAAAAAACAAAAACATTTCGGAGCAGAAAAGACACTGACAATCTGCCGAAGGTCAAAACAGAATGGGTTATTTTGATATGAAACAGTCTCAGCTTTCAAATTCTTTCAATTTTATTACCAAATTCAAACTTTCAATTTTATTACGAAATTAAAACAAATACCATTTGGCGCTCTTAGATCACTGTATGACTCAGTTCAATCTGCACGTGAATATCTGCACTGATATCATCTCTTACTCTTTACTAATTATTACACGAAATAAACATGAATTAACATCAGAGAGGATATGTTGAAAGATACAATACAACTTACTGAAAAGTATCATGTAATTGCTCAATCACAGCTGAAAAATGTCAATAAAACAGCTTGTAAACAATGCTACACGTTGTGTATGTCAGTTTATTTATCCCATAGGGAAATAAGTTTGCAGTAGGCTACGTATCACACAGACATCCAACAATCAGTTGGCATATATAAGCAATAATTTAAAGCAAATAATTCTCATTTAAAATAACCAGACCAGCTGACCATCAACTAAGAATTTAAAAAAGAAATTGTTCGGGATAATAGATCGTTTGGACCTGTTTTTCATGCATCGGGTCGGAAAAGGGAAGCCTCTGATCAATGATGTTAGCTTTATTCAGCACTTTCTCTTTATTTATACTCTCTATATGTGAACATGATTCCAGATACTTGTCATTGTTACTACTCTTCTTCTGAGTCTCTGAAGCATTGCCATACCAGCAACTCACACAGAATGCCATAACATCAAAAGCTTTCTGCTATGGACATTAAAAGACAGCAATTCATTAAGAAATAAAACCTCTGTTGTATCATCTTACCTACACAATCAGTCCATGCATCCCATTTGAGCTGATTTTCCAAAAATATACAGAGGTATTTATGATTAGTTTATATCTGCTCCCCATTAATTAGTGTAGGATGAGTTATATTTTGCTCTTTCTCTCTAAAATCATTTACCTCAGGAAAGCCATTCAATGACCATGCATGTTATTTAAGCTATAAAAAAAAACTCTAGAGAAGAGCATTTTGCTAAATATATGCACTATAGACATATTACATATTCATTATATTTTAATCTTATATCATCAAAAAATTAGTATAATGCTATTATTTAAAAGAAATCCTTAAATACATTTATATTGTATTCAAAGCAGTCAACCTTTTAACATTTAATAGTTGTCACAAACTAGTTGTTTAGAATATTATTAGATTTAAAAGTCTTAAAACCCAGGGAGGAATAATCCACAAACCATAACTGCTGACGATGAGACACTGACAAGACCGCGGAAAAAGGGAAATGAAAGCTTTAGCGTAGGCCTATTCTGCCGGGAAGACTCGATTAGGCTACGTCACTGTTACGTCGCTTATTACCTTCTCATCTATCCAATCGTGTTCTAATACTTGTAGTATAAAATATCCGTAGCCTACTTACACATGTCTGAGTTCGCAGATGCTGACGCAAATAATTTCCTCCTCCATCCTCCCCACCAACACCATGGTCTCTTCCCCTCCATTCATCCCGGAGGATCTGCGCCCCTGCCCTGCCTTCGTCTTCCGGCACCTCGCTACGCCAAATAACTTTACATCACAATACTTGCTGTGCTGTTAATAAATGCATACTTGTTACGTTATTTTGCCCGAGTCTTTCTGGTAGAACTTATAGGGAACAAACAAAGGAAACTATTAGGCAACAGCTGAACAGAATGACTAATCAAATAACCAATAACAAACTCAGGATATAAACTCACAAAAATAAAATCAAACAGAACATAACTGTGACAGTACGCGCTCAATACGATCCCAGCGACTCTGAAAACACTGGATCACGAGCTGATCATGTCAGCAAATTAGCCTATGCGTTTCACTCTTAACATTTTTAAAAAGGGCACTATGCCATATAACATAGCGATTTTAGTTTGTTTGACAGATTTGCCAAATCAATGGTGTAAAACACAATGTTAAAGACCTCTAATATTACAAAGTTTAAAAAAATAATCCGTTTCAATTCCCATTATCAGTCAGTTGTGTGAGTATAGCCCTGACTAAACTCTCTTCTCCACACTGTTACACAACAGTGTCTTCCTCATTATTACGCCTGTGTGTCACACACGTTAGCAGACATTGTGGCTCAGAGTTTGAAGCTGAAATTTAAGATAATGGCCTCAATCAAAGTTCTTCTTCTGATTTCAGTTATTTTTCCATCTCTAAGTGGTAAGAAATCTCTTTTTTTACTCCGTTTATCTCCATATTCTTAATGTATATTCATTGTATTCACTTGTGTCTGTATTAGATAGTATTCCAATGACAAAGTGGTCCAAACATAGCGAACAATGAGAAGTTGACAATGGTACTATTTAATGTAATTAATCTTGATGTCCAGTGTGTTTGCTTTTACCTTTGGGATTGTTTAGGAATTACTTTAGGTTTAAACCTTTTTTTATATATATATACCTGTTCTTGTTCATTGTAACTTGTTTCTTCTCTCGTCCTCATGTCAGAAATGCACTCTCTATACTACACATACAGCACTGTATCTAAATCTCTGATCTCTGGGGAAGTGCATGAATTCTACAACTCAGTCGAACTCGACGACATACAGATGAGTTTGTGTAACCGAGTGAATAAAGCAGATTTCATGACTCGGTTGTGTGAGGAATCTGAGAGACTCTTTAATGAAAGTGATGATCTGCATTATAAACAACAGTGGCTTCAGATCAACATTAAAACACTGATGGAACACAAGAGGAATGAGAACAGCACACGACACACGGGTAATTATGTTTATGTTTAGGGTAAACTTATGTCAAGTAATGTGAGAATTTCATTTCCATTAAAAATTAACATACATGAGAAAAAAATATTCACTAATGCTGATGTGAAAGTCAAAATTATTCATATTTTCTTAAACCTGTTGATTTTATATCATTTTTACATGCAGTTAACTGTACAATATACATATATTTTAGAGACAGTAAATTTTCTGCCATGTAGAAAATGTACTTTGACATGCAAATACATTTCACAGTTAAATCATCTACTTGTAATATTTATATAATAAAAAAAAGATTACAATCAATCTTCTGGTGTTAATCCTCTGTTTTATTCTGTAGATCTTCATGTTCTTCAGTGGAGGCACGGCTGTGCAGTTGAACGTCACTCTAATGGTTCAGTAATGTTTCTTCAAGGCTCTGATGAATATGCCTATGATGGCCAGATCTTGACCTTTGACCCCTCAGTGCACTGGAAGCCTTTAGTCCTCGACCAGGACATCATCTGGGACAGAGAATCAGTTTCCAGCCTGGAGAGGAAATGTGTGGAAACATTAACCAGATTCACTGACCTTCAACGAGAGGGAAACTTCATCATGAAATGTGAGTTTACATTAGATTATTTTAATCAGAATCTCTAGGGTTGTTATTTGAATGCATTCTTTCATGCAGGATTATTATCTTCATTTGTCTGTCCTGCAGCTCATCCTCATGTTCACACTCGTGTAAAAGCGTCTGGATCTTCAGGCTCGTCTCTGCTGGTGTGTTTGGCCACAGGCTTCTACCCTAAACATGTGCAGATGGAGATCAGACGCGATCAGACGCCGTTCCCTGAGGATCATCTGAACTCAGAGGGAATCAGACCGAACGCTGACGGATCCTTCCAGCTGGAGAAGAGCCTGGAGATCCTGCCGTCTGAAAGATCAGAGTATCAGTGTGTGGTGAAGCACCAGACTCTGACTGAACCGCTCATCATCAGCTGCGGTAACACGATCATTCATCAGTTTATAGCTTTCACAAGATCACTTCATTATTGCTGTTACGTTTGCTTCATTAGAACTGAACTAAATCTTTTAGTTTTTCTGACAGATGAAGTGAATGTCCTGTTGCCGGCACTCATTGGATTTATAGTTGCTTTAGTTGTTCTTGCCATCATTCTTCTTGTTTTTTATCTGCTGAGAAAACGTGTTAAACGTCGAAGTGAGTATTATTCCTGTAAGTCCTTTATATAGGATGAATAGAAGGGCAGAATGACTGTTAATATTTATAATTTCAGGATTTAACAAGAAACATCAGAAAGTAAAATCATCAAGTGAGTCTGACTCTTCTATAACTGGAAACACTATAATTAATATATTCCTACATTCTGCAACACTCTCATGTAATCAGTGTTGTTGTGAATCAGAGAACAGAACTGTGTCATTAAACATTCCTCTCTGTGTCTTTTAGAAGACGGTGTATATTTATCATTACCACCAGGTGAGTCCACACAGTATATAACATTTGTATATTTTAGGAAACTATTTGTCAGGTTGATAAATTCAGGTATTTCTGTGCTGTTTTTTTTTTTTAAATTGTTTTAGTCTTTCAGAACAATTATAGAATTCAGTCATAGAATAGTATTCTGTGCCAATAATAAATATATATATATATATATGTGTGTGTGTATATGTTGCACAAGGTGTTTATGAGTCAAGATGCTTATCTATCATTAAATCTTTACATCTCATTCTGATGACAAACTGAAGTGAAATTAAGAGACTGACTGTACGTGTTCATATTTATTGAACACACAAATCATAATCTCTGAATTATTTACATTAATTACTTTTGAAATAATAATTCAGTCTCTACTGTAATTTCATCTGAAGTGCTGACATGTTTTTTTCTCTCTCTCTTTTAGCTCGTGGGAAAATGTGTGAGTTAACATGCACTAATATTTACTTTCTTTATTTAGCATAAAAATCAACATATCATTAAGATGCAAACTACATCAAAACGACCCATTCACATTCAACATCATTTTATTCAATCATTCTTCGTATAAAAGTAAATCTGAAATCTTTACACAGATCACTCTGATCATAAACTGAAGTGACATGAGATGATATGAGGAAACTGACTGTGTTAATATTAGTTATTTTAGATGGATGTAGAGCCGTGCAAACATGGAAAATGGAAGCAGAGCTGTTTGAGGAAACAAGTGAGTCTGAATTGATAAAAGCCAGAATGAAAATAAAACAGTTACTGTCACTGTACAGCTGATGACTAAATGCGTGAACATGTTTAATAACCATCATTTCATTCATTCTGAACTCCATCAGGACCAGAAAGATGTGAAGCTGCTTTAAACACTGATTCAGAAGAAGAAAACCCCACAGATCCCAGTATGGAGGAGGTTCACAGTAAGTCCTGAACACACACACACACACACACACACACACACACACACACACACACACACACACACACACACACACAGTTTCTCAGGTGTTTCATCAATGGTTCCTCTCGTTGTCTTTCAGCTGAGGAGGTTCATGACACTCAGAGTCTGTGTGAAACTGAAGCGACTGCAGCAGCTCGAGGTCAGAACATCTGAATTCATCTCTTATCTGACGCTGATTCTTCATCTCTCTCACTCACCGTGTCCTTCATGACTTTTATAGGTGCGATGGGCTCCAAAAACATCTCTCTGCCTAACTTTGGTGAGTTGAGACTTGTGTTTTGTAGATTTAAACACAGATGTGAAACTATAAGTGTTTTTTCCAGCCATGGAGAGAGAAGACGCAGATCAGAACGCCATTACCCAGAATGCCCTGCAGTTACCACCGCCAAGTAATGTTATAGTTTCTCATTCATTCTCCTTCAAATTACATGTTATTGCTAAGTCAAAAATATTATTTTATATATATATTATTAATATTATATATAATACAAAGACATTATAACGCTGTTATTCTGTGTTTCAGGACGCTGCAGATCCAAGAACATTTCACTGCCAAACCTCAGTAATGTTTCAGTTCATTTCAACTAAAGATAAATATTCATCCATTTTCACTTGAAATGTTAGCTATTTAATTTTGGTGTTTTTAGAACCAGAAACACAAGTTCTCCGGTTTTAAATGGCTGTCAGTTCAAATGAAATCTTCTGTTGTTTTCTTCAGCTCAAGACAGAAAGGACAGCGATGACTCCAGTTAGAAGATCAAGGATGTTTTGAAGAATCAGATCTAGAGCTTTACTTCCATCATCAAAGCCAAAAGAACATGAAAATCTGAACATCACAGTCATTTATACGTTTAATTATAAACCTGTGGCCGTTAATAGAGAGATTTACAAGAGCATCAGGAGGTCAAACATCAATGGATATTTGAGCACATCCTCAGTGAACCAGCAAAATGACGTTACATTTATTTACATGATTCACTTTTATTATTTTACTTGCATGAAAATCCCGGTGAACTCCATCTGGAGGAGTTTTAGAGTCACTGTCTATATTTGTATCAGAAATGTTTAAATTAACAAAGGACCTTTTGAAATCAATGATTTTATGGACTGGTGCAAGTTTATAAATTATATTAGCTTACGCACCAAAACTGAGTTCTGCTCTTATTCAGTTCCTTTCTCATTTTCTGCAGCCTCTAAAATATCTCTAAAATCAAGTTATGTTTTCTGAAAAAACAAACATTCCTTGACTCTAATAATCAGCAAAATACTCACCTGTCATCCTTAAACATCTGTGCTCATGTGATCTGTGTCCAGTCAATGACAGCTTTAATGTTTACAGTATCATCATTCACAGTGTTAGACTCGACCTCTGGCTCAGATCCCTGTAAGAGACTGAAATGTTAGAATACATTTTCTTTCAGCATCTGCAACACTACAGTTGTGCCTCAAATTTAATTTACATTTATCTGCTACAAATGAAAATAATTTACAAATCCTACTTATCCCTACACATTAGTGTAAAACCTTCCTCACTCCATCAGGAAACATAGACATTTTATATGTTGAGCATAATTGTACTGTTTAATGATGCCATTCCCCATTTCGTTTTAAGGATTTAATGTGAAACTGGCAACAGAAATAAGCTTTTTAGGAATTTCGCGCACTTTTTAGCGGAAAAACAAATATTCTATTCTAAAATTGAGATTAAAACATTAGATTCAAACTGACCTTGAACATCCTTCCTTCTTCCATGGTGAAAATGTCAAACTCTTGATATGTTGAGGAAAATGGGAATGATAAAAGTGAAGAAAACTCCAGTATTTCAAACTGTGTTTGTTTCTTCTCTTATAAAAGCACATATTGATTCTGAATTGAGTTCTGATTGTAACCAGGAGAGGGCAGCATATAAAGTTCTGAACCTGAACTAACAAAAATATCTTTCAAGATCGTTCTGCTAACGTTCCCAATAAGTAACGAAAATGTAATTTCTGAATGTTCTCTAAACGTCCAGTTTAAATATATATATATATATATATATATATATATATATATATATATATATATATATATATATATATATATATATATATATATATATATATATATATATATATTTGTAATTCAAACGCTAAGTGAACATTCCATTTTCGCAAATCTGATGGGAATCTTGTTTTAAATGTTCTCTGAACGTTCTGAAACTAGTCATATTTAAAAATGTTAGACGAACATCCAACTAAAAACGTTTACATTTCTGGAAAAAAGTTCCATTAACGATAGGCTATTTGTGCTAATGTTTTGAGAACATTCTTAAAGACCAGATCATACTTTTGAACCAATTGTTTAAACATTAGGAAGAACTTTTGTTCGTAACTTTAGTTAGCTGCAGAACCCATGAAATTAAAGGTTTGTGGCTTTTAGTCCATGTCTGTAGTTTTGAGGTCTTTTATATGCTGCAGATTGTGTACTAGAAAAAGTTAATCTGAAAAAATATTTTTGGTAGCCTATAGCTTACGTGCTTTAAACAATTATAATGATCAAGTGTTTACTCAACAACACCAAAGACTATAGAAACACATTCATGTCCTTTCTTCTTTCATTTATTTTTCTCTTCTTGTTTCGTTCTTTCCTATTTTTGTCATATATGGGAATGTTACACTGTGCAAGAATGATTGAAATGTTCTAGATTTTTAAAAGATGTGTGTTTTCACCATAGTAAATTTTCTTGAAATATTATTTTTAAAAAGAAAGAAAAACACCTAAGCGGAAGTGCTCTCACGGAGTGGGAGGGGGCTGGTGACTGGTGACTGGTATTACGTCACTTCCGCGCGAGAGCGAGAAACAAACAGGAGTGTACGCGCAGTGAGTGCGAGCGCGAGAGGATGGAGGCCGCAGAGCAGCAGCGGAGCTCGAGTGACGGCGCGACCGCCAGAGGAGCGGGTGTCCCGGGCAGCGGAGGTGGAGCAGGGCCCGGAGGAAGCGCGGAAGGCGAGCGGGACAGAGATCGAGCCACTTTCGAGTGTAACATCTGCCTGGACACCGCCCGAGACGCGGTCATCAGCCTCTGCGGACACCTGTTCTGGTACAGCTGATCGATAATCGATCACCATCAATATCATAACAGTAGGAGTCTAAACAACACACACAGCATGACAGTGAGAAAATGATTGACAGCGAGACCCTTTACCATAGCAACCAAACCTACTTGTACTGATAATACCTGTTATTGTTATTAACTCACGTAGAACTGCAGCAACACAAACACAACATGTCAAAGAACAACAGTGACTGATTGACAGTCTGACATGTTGACAGGGAAGAATCTGTTCTCATTAATTCACCATGGTAATCAATCACTTACTTCAGTTACTGTTATCATGTAGTGACGGTTCACTGACATATATAGACTTATACATCACATACACTGAATTTGTACATTACTACATCATTTAAATACCATGGTATACGAGTAAAGTACAGTACCATAGTATTATTGAACCATGGTACCACCAAAGTAAGGACATAGTTACTGCAGTCGTTGTTACTATAGTAAAATTATGGTAAACATGAAGTCAGTATGACTGAAATATTCAGAATGAGCACCTGCATTATTATGATATGATTTTGCAGTAGTAAAATTACAGTATTTCTTGTTCTTCTATGGTGTTTTGGTGCAATTGCTGGTCACTTATTTGTTTAGATTGACAGATAAAGATTGGTGATTTTTCAGCTTGTTTAACGTTAAGTGTGGCTTTGCTGTGTGAAGCTCCTCGTGACACATTCATCTGAGAGTTTATTACATTGAAATGCCTGACATATAACATAATAGTCAGACAAATTAATTAATGAATCAATTGATTGATTTATTTTTTAAATGGGACAGTCAATTGAACCTTTAGATGACATCTAAAGAAAGTTTGCATGTGTTTTTGAGTATTATGCATTTATGGCTCATAGTCTGATATGGAGGACAAAACAGCTCAATTTTATTAGCGAAAATATGCTATTTTTGCAGATGTTCATATTTATATAAGCAACATAAAATGCATATTAATATCAATATCTACCAATAATCTCTTGATGAAATCGTTAGTTTTATAATCAAAGCTCTATAGTTTTAAAACATATAATGCAATGCAATACAATGATAATTGAGAGGTAAACTAATAAACCTTCCTCAAAAACCTGATGATCACATTTGATACTCATGATTTTGATAATAAATGATGATGGATAATCAAGTAAAGCTGCTTCAGTCCAGTTGAAATATTACTAACAATATCAAAGTTATTATTGCGTTTCTTTAATAAAATCAGAGCAGATTTGACACAGAAAGACTCGTGAAGCTCGAGCTGAAGGACGTTTGTACAATCATACTGAAAGACTTTTACTGGATAAAAGAGTGAAATATCAATCAGAGACAGAAGGAGTGTGCGACAGCAAAGATTTGATCATTTACAGGCCTTAGATATTCATGTATTAAATATAATATAGGGCTAATGAAACTTTAAGTAACTTTTAGTGTGTCTGTGTTTCAGCCAGGGAAGTTTCTCTGCAGTCTGTCAGTAATAAACGACAGATAGAAATCTGCAACAAACAAGGCTTGATGAGTTAATGTGATTAAAGCCTGTTGTTTTCTTGTTCATGTGTGACTCTGTGAGTGTGTTTTCTGGAGCGAGATCTTCATGTGTGTTTAGTGCCGTTAGCGTGAGATTATCAGGTTAATGAGAGATTAGACTCCACAGGAGGATTGAGGAGGAGTAAGAATAGATGCACACGTAACACTGACCCCTGTTTGTGTGATTACGACCCTTCATTCCTCATGTTTGTTCTGTAGATGTGCAGATGTTGTGGATTGTGTTTGTGATTGTGTGCATGACAAACATATCTTAGTTGTTCAATATTTAGGCAACAAACCCATCAGAAGTATTTTTTCCATTCATTTATCCCATAGGGATTTTAAAATAGTCTTTGTTAAAGCATTATAAGCAGATGCGAGGAGAATCATAACACTACAAACTGATTTGAAGCAAAAAATATTTTAAAATCTGACAAAAATACAAAGACTGTGAACTTAATGGCTTTACTGTGGGAAAGAACTACAATCCCATTGAGCATTGCGATGGAGAAATATAAAACTACTCATTTACAAATGTTGATTATATATGTATAAAAACAAGATATTTTAAGTTTATTGCAAAATATTCATATCTATTCAAGTATTTTGAGAGCGTAGAGATGAATGTTTGCAGTGCTTCATGGGAGTGGGAGGAGCTAAAGAGATCTTTTGTCTTAACTCTCTGATTGGTGGAATTTTCTGGGTCATCATGGGTAATGTAGTTTTTCACCAGGAATTCCACTGTTAAACGATTGTTTTAAATAAAGCGGGCTGACAACCTCGTAGCTCACAGTAGGTTTGACTTTAAAGGTTTATAAGTTATCGTTCAAAATAAAATATTTGTACAAAATTTTCAATGAACCTGAACTTTGCAATCGTTTTCATGACAATTGAAAACATTTATTCCCTAAAATCTCATGACTATAATTCTCTATTTTACTGTGATATGACAACAATTTTTACATTACTGTATTAATAATTGGGAGGGGAAATGAAATGAAAAATGAATGAAATATTAATATTTCTAAAAATTCATGTGATGATCTTATTATGCCTTTTCTTTCTCGTGATTTTTAAGGGTGAAATATTACCCAGACACGTTATCAACAGGTTTTATATTCACAACTAATTGTAGCTTTTAATTTTCATGCCAAATGCATTTTTAGAAAAAGGGAAATATGCAGACAGTTGTGATTTATGCAGATGAGACTATTTACTCCTGAACGAGTATAATTTTCTGTAGCACAGATTACATGAACTATAAGATTTTACATATATGCCTTTGGCAGACGCTTTTATCTGAAGCGACATGCATTGCATTTGATTGGTTAATGCATTCCCTGGGAATCGAACCCATGACCTTGCGTTGCTAGCTGCATGCTTTACTGGTTGAGCTACAGGAATACTATTGGCTATTAAAACAACATAAATGTATTAACTAATTTTTGACTTCTCTCTCTCTGTCTCTCCTGGTTTGTCGTCTCGTGCAGTTGGCCTTGTCTTCATCAGGTGAGTATCAGTTGTGTGTGTGTGTGTGTGTGTGTGTGTGTGTGTGTGTGTGTGTGTGTGTGTGTGTGTGTGTGTGTGTTAGGGGTGTGAACGAATATTCGATTTTTTGAATGAATGAGGCATTTATATAGCGGGCGCTTTTCATATGTATTACTGTACACCCAAAGCGCTTTTACAATCATGTCTGGATCCCTAATCAACCACCACCATGCTCCATCAGATAGATGGAGCCAGTGAGCTCACACACACCAGCTATAGGTGGAGCCAGAGCGCTCAACACACACCAGACTGTTCAGAAATGGTGACAAAAACGTAAACTTAAAAAATAACCTTTTTTGTTAAAAGTCATTTAAATAAACGAATATTCGATTTTTATGAGCCCAAATATTCGAATGCAATATTTTTGAAAAATGCCCATCCCTAGTGTGTGTGTGTGTGTGTATCTTTTGTAGTGCACACTTTGATGTTTTGTGCTTCACTAGAGTAAAATGACACACAGACGTTCAAAGCATGATTAGCTTCACAGAAAGCAAATGAATGTTTGTACAGAATAGCAGAAAACTAATATAATGGCTGACATTATACATTATATTATAGCTGTTCATACTGAGTAGGATTACATGCTTACAAATAATTAGATAATAAAAGTTTATAATGTATAGTAGAAACTGTTTAACACTTTTATAATCTGTCATAAGGAATAATGTAATGTCAGTCACTATCTTATTTTATATATCTATATTTTTACTTGAGTAATACTTTTATTCATCAAGGCCGCATTAAATTGATCAAAAATTACAGTAAATCTATTTATAATGTTACAAAAGATTCTATTTCAAACAAATGCTTTCTTGTTTCTTGAGCAGCAAATCATCATATTATACTGATTTCTGAAGGATCATGTGACACTGAAGACTGGAGTAATGATGCTGAAAATTCAGCTTTGATCACAGGAATAAATTACATTTTACTATATATTCACATAGAAAACAGCTGTTTTACATTGGAATAATATTTCAGATTTTAACTGTATTTTTGATCAAATAAACGCAGCCTTGCTGAGCAGAAGAGACTGTATCAGGAACATTGTCCCGTGTGTTTCAGTGGCTGGAGACGCGTCCCAGCAGGCAGCAGTGTCCCGTGTGTAAAGCAGGAATCAGCCGAGATAAAGTCATTCCTCTGTACGGTCGTGGCAGCACCAGTCAGGAAGATCCCAGGTACCGACTAGTGCACTAACTAGTGCACTACATACTGACTGTTATACAGGCATCATCAGGGATTAGCATTTCAAACTGTAGTTTGCTTCAATGTCACATGACCTTATTAAGTTGCATCAGTGAGTGCAGTAGTTGTCATCTCAGAAATAAAAATAGTATTTTACATTTTCCAGTCTTGTGTGAAGTGATTTCGGTTCTCTAATCAAATAATGAGTCAAATAGGAGATGTTTAAGAAAAAGAATGATTCATTTGTCTCTGGATATGGTAGATCAAGTCGAGTGCATTGCATTGTGGGTCTCTAACAGCGTGTTATTCTGGCAAATCCAGTTATTCCACGAATGCAGAAATAGCATGACATTCAGAACATAAACTGATGTAGAGCTTGTGTGTGCTTCGGGTCACATGAACGATTGAGAAATTAATGAATAATTAATGTTAATAAATAACTATCAAAACCAGTGGGAATTTTACAAATCCAGGTTTGTTTGTAGAGCTGCACCAGGGTTATGATAGTTAACTATAACTATTAAAAACATTTGTGTAATAATTTAAATCAATCTGAAATGAAATGGAGAAGCGGAGTCAGTTTCTACTTTTATTCTAATGTGTATTTGATTGCATGTGTGTATTATTAGAATAACAGCTGTCAGCAAGAATAAACTATTTATTTATTTGCATTGTGCTTGAGAGAGAGAGAGTGTGTTTGTGATTGTATCTTCAGGCTGATGGTTTTACTCATTTGAATATTATGACGTGTGTGTGCGTCTGTGTGCTTGTGTGTGTGTGTGTCTTACAGATTGAAAACGCCACCACGACCTCAGGGTCAAAGGCCAGAGCCCGAGAGCAGAGGGGTGAGCGTCTGTCCTGACATCATTATGGTGTGGTTATGAATGTATTATTAATGTGATCATATTTCTCTCTCTCTCTCTCGCTCAACAGTTTCAGGGTTTTGCCGACACAGGGTTTCACATGTCGTTTGGAATCGGTGCTTTTCCGTTCGGTTTTTTCACCACAGTCTTTAACGCCAACGACCCTTTTCACAGACCAGGTCAGTGCTGTTGTTTCTTCATGATATGCTCCCTGATAAAGGGCTCACCGCATGACAAATCACATTTTTTGACATATAAGAGTTGTTGTACCATTAAAGCATCCTGCGAGTTTCAGAGCTTAAAACATCCTCCTCATTATAATAAAGCATTTATTTGATCAATCTCCAAAAACTGCTCATTTGGATATTGCGGGATCTGTGAAGTAACACAGGTAAATACATTTGAATATGAGCCTCCAGTCTATCAGTTATACATCATCACATCATAGGCTGGCTGTCATTTGTTTTGTTTTTTTGTGCAAAAAACTTTATTAGCATCATAAGTGAACCTCAAAAAAGTCCATGTCATGACCGCTTTAAGGTTTTATTGTTAAAATATACGCTTTAAGTTGATGTCAGGATTCATGAATGCTCTCAGTCAAAGGTGTTTGGTTGCTTTCTAAAGCCTTGCCTTCGTGTGTGTGTGTGTGTGTGTTCAGATCCTCATTATGATCATCAAGGCAACGGCAATCCCAACAACGGCAACAACTGGCAGGACTCGCTCTTCCTCTTCCTGGCCATCTTCTTCTTCTTCTGGATGCTGAGTGTGTGAGTGTGTGTGAGGTCTTCAGATGATGGACGAGGACACTGTCTCGTGTGTGTCCTTTCAGAAGATGAACTCACTACATGTCTGTCTGTCTGTCTCATATCCATATATATACACACTCACTCACTCACTCACTCACTCACTCACTCACTCACACACACACACACACGCTCTCTCTCACTCACACACTCGCATACACACACACACACTCACACACACTCACTCACTCTCACTCGCATACACACACACACATATACACTCTCTCTCTCTCACACACACACACACACACACACACATCAGTGATGAGAGACAGTATTAATGACGCCGTCAGTAGATGAAACATTACAGCCGTTGATGAATCTCACCTAAACATCTCCTGTTTCGCCTCAGAATTCTGGGAGAAATTACACTCAGCATAAAGAAACTTATTTCAATAAACCTGCAATCTGAAATCATTTTCATGATGATTAAACACATTCATCCCCAAATTCTCATTACTTTAAAGTGTTGTTTTTACTGTAGTAATATATAAAGAAAATTCCATGATGGTACTAAGAATAGTCTTAATTTATTGTTGAGTGATTAATTGTCATGAAAATGCATACGTTCATTCTCATAATGTATTTTCTTTCTTGTGATTTTTGGGGTGAAATATTACCCAGACTCATTCACCATGTTCACCACTTTTTATAGCTTTTCATTTTTGTTTTGAAAGGAGAGAAATATGAAGGCAGACGTGATTTATGGATGGGTTTATTGGGACACTCCTGAAAGCGTTTCGAGGCCGTTGCACTGTGCGTTTAGACAGCACGTATTACAGGAATGAGAATTTCACAATTTAGGATTTCATTATTTTATTTTATTTTTTCATAAAAATCGTAAAAGCAGGTTCTTAAACATTTTATTTTGGAGTGAAACCTGAACATGTTTTTGTGAGATTCGCCCATTGTGTTCAATGTACAGGTTAGTGAAGATTTAGCTTTAGCCTCAAAGACGCACACTAGTCATAAGCTAATCTAGATCAGACTCTGACGCGAGTTCCGGTTGAGATGCGGTTCAGACCCGGATGGAGTTTCAGGTTTGTTCAGGAAGTGTTTCCACAACAGTTTTATCTGGCTTGTGTTTGTTGTGTAAAGCAGACATGACCGCTAACACACAGCGTACATCATAACTGTTATTAATCACCTTATTATGAGTTAACACGCATTCAGTTATGATTGACAGGGTGAATGAGTGATTTATGCATTGAGTAAATATATTATTGTCATAGATAAGAAACTTATGAAAATGAAAAAAGTGAATTTAATTTTCATCCTGCTAATGTGGTATGCGAGTGTTGGGGAGTGTTTGCTGCTCGTGTGTTTGTGTATATATGGATATTGTACATGATGTTTTTAAACGTCTCTCTGTCATTGGCTGTGACGTTGATTGACAGCCGAGAGGTGATGGTTTGTAATCCTGTTGGTTTTAACTGTTTTGTCAGTGTAACAAACATCCCGTGAAAAAGAACATTGGTGTTTATTTCCTCTCGCTGCAGTGATTGGCCGGTTTGAACTTCTTGTCTAAAGACTGGCCACGCCCACTTTAATGATGTCACAATGCAGGTTGTGTTGATTGACGGCTGCTCGGCAGTAAAAGTGGGTGGGGTTTACGGTCAGAATCCGTTAAATCTTACTGGATGATTTTGGGTGACTTTAGTTAAAATTGCTCTTGTTTGTCTTTCCTTTTTGCATATCACTGGTTAATTATATTTGTAACAAGCCTTTTTTGCCATAAAAGTCTTTTGGTAGCTAAATTGCATATAATTATTGTGCATATGGGCCAGAAACTAAAGTGGGTGTGGGCACTTGATAAATAAACATTTAATACAACTGGTGTGGTTATTTTTTATAGTAAAGTAGATTATATATTTGTGTATATATGGATGTATGTTATATGTATTAAAGTGCTTTATATAATATACATGAAACTGATGGCAAATAAGCACCTATTAATATGCAACATTTTTATTAGATTTATTTACATATATATATAGCTTTAAATAAATATTCTGTTTATTTCCAGTTTACACTAAATCAAACACAACCAAATACAAATCATATAAAAACAGTGTGAAAGAGCATGAACTACTGTAACTATAAAAACATTCAAAACTAAAACTTTTTTTCCCTTCATGCTTATGGAGTTTCTTATATTCGACTGTTTGTTTTTTATTTTCTATTACAAAGTTTCAAAAAAAGTTGGCTTTAAAAACAGTACAGTAGTTTTGGAAGAACAGTTTGTTAGTTATTAATCTGCACCTAAAACAGCCAATTATACGTGCAATATAGTTTCACTGTGCATATCTTACTAAAAAAAACAAATAAAAGTCTAATAATAAAGGCTTTGGCTCACAGACATCATTCAAATCCACAAAGATCCTCAGTTTGGTTTCGTGAACAAAGTGTGTCGAGGAAAAAAAATCACAGGCACTTTTTCAGTAAAATCAGTTAAATGAACTCTTGAGATGTTGAGTCTCGGTAACGTCTAAAAATAACGATGTTTAAAAGTGTGTGTACGTGGAGTCGCTGGGATCTTGAAAGTGACGGTGCGTGAGTGTGTGAATGCTGAGATCTTCCTCATCCTCATCTTCCTCATGAGCCCGTCTTGGGCGGTTTGTTCTTCTTGTTGAGGATCTTCATCAGGTTCTTGGACATGAAGTAGGGTTTCTCTGCACTGCCGTCATTACGCTCCAGGTCCTCCACTGAACACACAAACACCACACACACACACACACACTGTTATCGGAGTCAAACGAGCTGCTGAACGAATGCTTGTGTTGTAAACGAGGCACTCACAGAAGCACAGGAACAGTGTGTCCACACCCATGTTATACACGCTGAAGAAGCCGTGAGCGATCAGATACGCACCGAACACCACCGTCTGTTACACACACACACACACACATGCGTCACTTCTCAAAACAATCTGGACATTTCACTTTACAGCTGATTACAAAATCAAAGTACATTTTTGTCACAATTTTGGCTTTTTATGTTGTAATTATGACTTAATACGTCAATTTTGACTTGTCATAATTAAGACAAGCCAAAATTGTCATCATTACATGTAAATGTTGACTACATATGTGAATTTCAACTTGTCATAATTTTGACTTAAAAAGTCATAATTATGAGTCTAAATTATGACATACCAAGTCAAAATTATGTTATCTTGACTTATGTCATCATTTCAAATTAGTATGTAAATTTCAACTTGTGTTGAATTGAGTGGAAAAAAAACAGATTTAAAAAACCATGTCATAGTATGTGAACAT
>JAPDVR010000010.1:45146799-45154299 GCA_026230005.1 Gila orcuttii
TTCTTCATGAATGTTAAAGGTTCTTCATGAATGTTAAAGGTTCTTCATGAATGTTGACGGTTCTTCATGAATGTTAAAGGTTCTTCATGAATGTTAAAGGTTCTTCATGAATGTTAAAGGTTCTTCATGAATGTTAAAGGTTCTTCATGAATGTTGACGGTTCTTCATGAATGTTAAAGGTTCTTCATGAATGTTGACGGTTCTTCATGAATGTTAAAGGTTCTTCATGAATGTTAAAGGTTCTTCATGAATGTTAAAGGTTCTTCATGAATGTTGACGGTTCTTCATGAATGTTAAAGGTTCTTCATGAATGTTAAAGGTTCTTCATGAATGTTGACGGTTCTTCATGAATCTTAAAGGTTCTTCATGAATGTTGACGGTTCTTCATGAATGTTAAAGGTTCTTCATGAATGTTAAAGGTTCTTCATGAATGTTAAAGGTTCTTCATGAATGTTGACGGTTCTTCATGAATGTTAAAGGTTCTTCATGAATGTTAAAGGTTCTTCATGAATGTTAAAGGTTCTTCATGAATGTTGACGGTTCTTCATGAATGTTAAAGGTTCTTCATGAATGTTAAAGGTTCTTCATGGATGTTAAAGGTTCTTCATGAATGTTAAAGGTTCTTCATGAATGTTGACGGTTCTTCATGAATGTTAAAGGTTCTTCATGAATGTTAAAGGTTCTTCATGAATGTTAAAGGTTCTTCATGAATGTTGACGGTTCTTCATGAATGTTAAAGGTTCTTCATGAATGTTAAAGGTTCTTCATGAATGTTAAAGGTTCTTCATGAATGTTAAAGGTTCTTCATGAATGTTGACGGTTCTTCATGAATGTTAAAGGTTCTTCATGAATGTTAAAGGTTCTTCATGAATGTTGACGGTTCTTCATGAATCTTAAAGGTTCTTCATGAATGTTGACGGTTCTTCATGAATGTTAAAGGTTCTTCATGAATGTTAAAGGTTCTTCATGAATGTTAAAGGTTCTTCATGAATGTTGACGGTTCTTCATGAATGTTAAAGGTTCTTCATGAATGTTAAAGGTTCTTCATGAATGTTAAAGGTTCTTCATGAATGTTAAAGGTTCTTCATGAATGTTAAAGGTTCTTCATGAATGTTGACGGTTCTTCATGAATGTTAAAGGTTCTTCATGAATGTTGACGGTTCTTCATGAATGTTAAAGGTTCTTCATGAATGTTAAAGGTTCTTCATGAATGTTAAAGGTTCTTCATGAATGTTGACGGTTCTTCATGAATGTTAAAGGTTCTTCATGAATGTTAAAGGTTCTTCATGAATGTTGACGGTTCTTCATGAATCTTAAAGGTTCTTCATGAATGTTGACGGTTCTTCATGAATGTTAAAGGTTCTTCATGAATGTTAAAGGTTCTTCATGAATGTTAAAGGTTCTTCATGAATGTTGACGGTTCTTCATGAATGTTAAAGGTTCTTCATGAATGTTAAAGGTTCTTCATGGATGTTAAAGGTTCTTCATGAATGTTAAAGGTTCTTCATGAATGTTGACGGTTCTTCATGAATGTTAAAGGTTCTTCATGAATGTTAAAGGTTCTTCATGAATGTTAAAGGTTCTTCATGAATGTTGACGGTTCTTCATGAATGTTAAAGGTTCTTCATGAATGTTAAAGGTTCTTCATGAATGTTAAAGGTTCTTCATGAATGTTAAAGGTTCTTCATGGATGTTAAGATGTTAAAGGGTTTTCATGAATGTTAAAGGTTCTTCATGAATGTTAAAGGTTCTTCATGAATGTTAAAGGTTCTTCATGGATGTTAAAGGTTCTTCATGGATGTTAAGATGTTAAAGGGTTTTCATGAATGTTAAAGGTTCTTCATGAATGTTAAAGGTTCTTCATGAATGTTAACAGTTCTTCACAGGACCACAGAGGCCAGTAAAGAGTGTGTATGTAGTGAGTGTGTGCTCTCACCGCAGGGCTCTGATGAAGGACTGGCTCAGAGGGAATGTTGGGATATCTGCTGGTTTCCTAAAGGCCCAGTAATACGAAGCGAAGGCCCCGGCCAGCGTACAGTGACCCAGAGCGATCACGAAGTTCACACACCACAGGAACGCCACCACGTTATAGATCTGCAGGTTAAAGAGGCTCTTCTGGAACAAACCCTCAGTGTTGTAGTTGATGAAGACACAGCGAGCCGATCCACAGCCCGGATACTGACTGATGTTGAACGTCTGTGGAGGAAAACAACATCAAAACACATCACTTACTCCTCATAACTGAAGACTCCAGTGATCTCACATGTGTCACAATCTGAGTGTGTGTGTGTGTGTGTGTGTGTTTGTTTATGTGAGAGCGAGCGAGTGAGTGAGTGAGTGAGAGAATGAGTGAGTGAGTGAGTGAGTGTGTGTGTTTGTGTGTGTGTGTGTGTGTGTGTGTGTGTGTGTGAGTGTGTGTGTGTGTGTGTTTGTGTGTGTGTGTGTGTTTTTTTCTGTGTCTGTGTAAGTGTGTGTTGTTGACTCCAGTGATCTCACGTGTGTCTCTGCTAGAGATTGAGAAGAGATCAGTGTCTTAAACTGTGCTCAGATTCACTCAATGATCTGAGCAGTTCAACATTAATTGATAATGCTATAATGTGTGTGTGTGTGTGTGTGTGTGTGTGTGTTTGTTTGTTTGTTTGTGTGAGAGCGAGTGAGTGAGTGAGTGTGTGTGTGTGTGTGTGTGTGTGTGTGTGTGTGTGTGTGAGTGAGTGAGTGAGAGAGAGTGTGAGTGTGTGTGTGTGTGTGTGTGTGTGTGTGTGTGTGTGTGTGTGTGTGTGTGAGTGAGTGAGAGTGTGAGTGTGTGTGTGTGTGTGTGTGTGTGTGTGTGTGTGTGTGTGTGTGTGTGTGTGTGTGTGTGTGTGTGTGACCTCAGGGTCGCAGGTCTCGTTGGCTCGTATGTTGTTGCAGTTTTCCAGCGAGGCGTTCAGCGATACAACTCTGTACACCGGACCGCCTGATGTGGCCAGATATCTGAACACACACTCAGTCAAAGATTCACAATCTATACAGATGAGAAACACACACTGATCTGCACACACTAACACACACACACACACACACACACACACAAAGAAAGGATACAGCGCTGTGATTCCCCAGTACGACACACACACCAATAGCAGCACAAATGTGACGATGGGATAGAAAAGTGTAGACATCATGTGACCCAACGCCCTGAAAATAAACACACACGTTTACTCACTACTCAACTTAAACTCATACACACAGAAAACTGTAATTCATCAAATCAATTCAAACATGATCATAATCATATTATTAATATCTGTGTGTCCTTGAATCAGCTTCTGCTCTAGATTCAGTGAGAATATTTAACACACGTGTGCCTGGAAGCTTGTGAACACACACACACACACACACACACACACACACACACAATCATGTGTGTTTCCGGGCAGGTTTCAGGAAAAACTCCTATGAGACGCGGTCACTAATAATAAAGTGTTTATTTACTTGCTGGTCTCCTGAATCAGAGCGATGGCGATGAGAATACGAGTCCGGAGGAAGATCAGCGCCAGCAGAAGAACAGCCTCCACGATACACAGAATAATCACTGCAACACACACTCACTCATCATTTATCATAAATACATAAAAATAGCATTCATTTTTATTATTATTACCTGCTGGTTAAATCCTGATGGATAAATATGAATAAAAATGTTTAAGACTCTTAAATCATCATTGTATTGGATGTCATTTATTTGAATTTGTTATAAATTAATATAAATAATTCTGATAGATAAATATGAAAAAAAAAATTTAATATGAACAAATATAAATATGAACAAATATATGAAACTGAAGAGCTATAGTTTCTTAGAGTTTCTTTATTAAATTTTAGAGCTTTTAATTTAATAAAGATTTTTAAAGTTTGTCATTCGAATAAAGCATAAATTGAGATGAGAGATGAAGCTACAGTCTTTAAGTATTATATTTAGATTAAATTCTATATAATTTTAATTTAATGTAGTATAAATTAAATAAAGTTGTCATGCAAATGAAGCACATTAGAATTAAAACTGAAACTGAACAGGTACAGCTAAAGTATTGCAGTCATATTGTAATTTAATTTTAATTACATTTTATAACATTTTTAAAAGTTTGTCATGCAAAAGAACCACATTAAAATTAAAAGATAAATAAATAAAAAATGTATATCATGCAAAAGAAGCGCATTCAAATTAAAAGAGAAATTCAGCTGAGAGATGAAGTTACAGTATTTAAATTATGTTTAAATTAAATTCGATTAAATTTTAATTTAATGTAGTATAAATTAAATAAATTGTCATGCAAATAAAGCACATTAGAATTAAAAAAGAAACTGAACAGGTATACCTCACATATTTCAATTATATTTAAAATAATTTTAATTTAATAAAAGTTTTTCATTCTAATGAATCACATTAAAATTAAAAGAGCATTTGAGCTGAGAGATGAAATTCCAGTATTTCAATTATATTTAGACTAAATTATATTTCATTTTAATTTAATGTAGTATAAATTAAATTTAAAAAGCTGTCATGTGAAAGAACCACATTAAAATGAAAAGAGAAATTGAACTGAGAGATGAATTTCCAGTATTTAAATTCTATTGAAATTCAATTCTATTTCATTTAAATTTAATTTAGTGTAAATTAAATTAAAAAAGTTATCGCGTGAAAGAACCACATTAAAATGAAAAGAGAAATTGAACTGAGATATGAATTTCCAGTATTTAAATTCTATTTCAATTCAATTCTATTTCATTTAAATTTAATTTAGTGTAAATTAAATTTAAAAAAGTTATCGTTTGAAAGAACCACATTAAAATGAAAAGAAATTGAACTGAGAGATGAATTTCCAGTATTTAAATTCTATTGAAATTCAATTCTATTTCATTTAAATTTAATTTAGTGTAAATTAAATTAAAAAAGTTATCGTGTGAAAGAACCACATTAAAATGAAAAGAGAAATTGAACTGAGAGATGAATTTCCAGTATTTAAATTCTATTTCAATTCAATTCTATTTCATTTATATTTAATGTAGTGTAAATGAAATTAAAAAAGTTATAGCGTGAAAGAAGCACATTAAAATGAAAAGAGAAATTAAACAGAGTTGGAGTTACAGTATTTCACTTACATTTTTGAAACCATCTATGCTTTGATTTCTATTGTTTGTGTTAAAGCATGTGTAAAAGACTCACAGAAGGCCAGCCAGGTGTCCCGCACCTGCAGATACACCTTCACATTGGTGGTGAAGCCCACATTATTGAAGGTGGTGCTAGAGCTGGCCAGAGACATGTACTCATTATAACAGTACCAGATACCTGACGGAGAATCACACAATCATTATCACATACTTTATTATATCAGTCATCAAAAATATCATCAGCTACTTTTACCGGCCCAAAGTGCTTATATCAGCACGTCTCAAACAGTTCCTGACCGACATTATTCATTAACCATTCATTAATCTTCAATTAAATCATGTGCAGTCTTGTCAGCACCATGATTCAAATTCACAGTCAAAATAAACGGGAGATTTAATAGCAGCATTTTGTGCCCGTGAGATTTTATGACAGAAAATATGCCCGCTTGCACATTGTTTCTCATATCTGGATATCTGGACAAAGGCTCAGATGAACATGTCAGATATGGAATTTATCACTTGATGATGTCATAGTTGTTTAGAACACAATGTAACAAGTTGAAAGAAGAGTTTAGAAACATGCAGTGTTGAATTTACCGAAGGCTCCGACCGCCAGAACGCCGACGATGAGGATCCACACCAGGACCGGTGCGGTGAAGCGCAACAACAGGAGGAACAGGACACTGACCACCATCGCAATCACCAGACCACTGACACACACACACACACAGAGAGACTTACACACACGAAACAGTGCCACTCAATATACTTTAAACTGCAATAAGAGTGATAGTCTGACTCATGCTGACAAGTGAACGACATGAAAGAGAAACTACAAGAACACTCCACACAAAACAAAAAATATATAATTGTTTTGTTCTGAATTAATTCTGCATTTAATTATAAAATGTTCTAAAAATATAAAACAATTTATACATGCATTACATTAATGATACTTACACTATAAAAAATGAATAATAATAATTGAATTCTATACATATGTACTATATAAGGTATTTGTGTATATATATATATATTTTCTCTAAAAAATAAAAAGTTTTCTTGAAATAAAATTAATTTTAACTGAATAAAATACAACTTTAAATAAAATAAAATGTATATTATAATATACATTTAGTTTAAATGTGGTAAGATAAACTAAAATAAAACAATTTGAATACTTTTAAAAATAACAAAAATACTGAAATAAAATAAAATGTTATATATGTATATAGTAACAATATTAAGAATACTAATTAAATTATATAAAATTATGTTTCTACATGGATTTGAAACAAGTCAAATTTTGAACATGATTCAAATACATATAAAAGTACGAATTTCAATGCATAAATAACAAAATATCAAACTAAGCTGCATTTTTGTTCGAGTGCATTGTTTTCTCAAGAGCATTATTTGAAAGCTGTGAGTGTGAGTGTGTGAAACTACAGATCTGGACTCACGCTACGATCCACTGCCACGACTTGGCGAAGTCCTCGAAGATCCGCAGCCCGACGTCTTTGATGTTGAAGCTGTTGGTGATGTCACTGTGAACACAGAATCACGTCAGAATAAACACACACACACACACACGCACGCACACACACACACACACACACACACACACACAAGCCCCGCGGGAGAGTCGCTCTATCCTTTGTAAAGATCAGAAGGCTTTACAAAGCATTTGCTGAAGCTCACAAATGAAGCTCTGAGAAGCAGACGGACGGACAGACAGACACACACACACACACACACACACGGACAGATAAACAGACGGACAGACAGACTAGAAGCTCTAAACGACTACAGTAACTCGTCCTTCACCCTGCAGAGAGAGACTGATTCCACACAGAGAGAGACAGATGAGCAGGACGACACACACACACCACACACACAGACAGACAGACAGAAACACACACACACACACACACACACACACCACACACACCGACAGACAGACAGAAACACACACACACACACACACCACACACACCGACAGACAGACAGAAACACACACACACACACACACACACACACACACACCACACACACTGACAGACAGACAGAAACACACACACACACACACACACACCGACAGACAGAAACACACACACACACAACCACACAGACAGACAACTGATTAGGACGACACACACACACAAAGAGACAAATGATCAGGACGACACACACACAAACAGACAGATGATCAGGACAACACACACACAGAGAGACAGATGATCAGGACGACACACACACACACACACACAGATGATCAGGGCGACACACACACACAGATGATCAGGACAACACACACACAGAGAGACAGATGATCAGGACGACACACAC
>JAPDVR010000010.1:45159299-45191799 GCA_026230005.1 Gila orcuttii
CCAAAATCATCAGTATTAAAACAATAAAAGACCTGAAATATTTTAGTTGGTGTGCAATGAATCTAAAATATATGAAAGTTTAATTTTTATCCTTACATTATGGAAAATAATGAACTTTATCACAATATGCTAATTTTTTTACAAGGACCTGTATATATACACACACACACAAACACACACACAAACACACACATACACACACACACATATACTGTCAGGTGGAAACTTTGTAATGACATATTAATGAAATATTTCATTATTTTACATTACTATTGGTCACCCTTTATCCCTGTCTGTGGGTTTTGCAAATATTTAAACAATGAAAAGTACTAAAAGAGCTTGTGACTAAACCTCGTAACGCCATTGGCTCTTCAAACTGTCAGTCAAACCTCTTAGCTCCGCCCACCTCGTGAATCGTGAATGAAGTGCCACACACAGTTTGGAGCGTCTCTGCTCGTTTGCATTGAATAAATAATAAAGAACTGGTTCTTTGAATAAGTACGACATTTTCTTTAGTCAAGAAACACTATATATACAGAATAAAGAAAATGTTTTATGTAACTGAGGAGCGCATAGGAAAGTCTCGGTCAAGCATTTGTCATCGAGTCATAGCTTGTCCTGTCATAAATAGCCTGTACATAGCACTTCATATTTAATAACATTAGACTTTGAACAAACGGCAGTAAAAACTAAAGCCCACATCGCTATAATACGCTTTATAACCTCTAAGCTGATGAAGATGAAACATGATGCACTTAATGCCTCAAATGCAGCCGTTCCAATGATGGACAAAACAGAAATCTCCAACATTCACAGTCAAAAAACTCGAAATTTGAGCTTGATTTTGGACAAATGTTATTAATATGCAACACATGCAAGTGTCTGACCATTTATAAAACCACAATATCAACTCTGACAGCGCAATTTACTCATTTACATTTTTCCCTTCCCTGAGGTTTCCGCCCGACTGCAAAGATATAGTTAAATGTGACAGGCTAAATGTAAACATTATATTGCAATACACACTTTACATCATTCACAGCAACTCAAATCCTAATCGCGCTTTAACAGCTCCACATAATGCTTATTTAAAGAGACACTACAGGTGAATAGGGTACATTTTTAATTAGCAGATATCACCATGAAACTTTCCCAGTTGATTACCTACATTAAGATGAGAAAAAAATGTATTACAAGTTTTCTGTAATTTAGTGTTTAAATATGCAAATTATGCATTATCTAATTAAATATGCACTAATTTGCATACATTTAAAAAATGAAATCTAAAAAACAAAGCCAGATTCAAAATTATTTTTTCATTGTGTTCACATATTAGATGGGGAAAAATTACAGAGGGATTTATGGATATCTACTTTTGTTATCCTGTAAATCAGAATACACTGTCAAAAGCCTTAAAAAATTGTATTTCGCCATGTTTTTTGGAATAAAATGTTAAATAAATCAGGCTAGGAATAATATATTTACAAATCCCTCTGTAAATGTCTTCATAATATAACTAGGTACAAGACTGGAAAGTTTGGTGTGTATAGGTGTTAATGAAGTGGAGATTTCGGACTAGGAGTATGAGAGAAAAGTCATTTTGAGAAAACGGGCTTTAAAGATTTATATTGTAAAATGAGATTGTGCATTTAGAGTTAAATCCGCCCTTTCACTTTCACGATTGGTTGCTGATAAAAAGGAAATGACCATATTTGGATCCGACAGCGTTGTACAGGAGAGAGAGAATTTATGAGAAATCTACAGACGCAAACAGACAAAGTATAGTAAAGTAAGACCTAAATGTGTATTCAGACTTTTTTTTCACCACAAGTCTGAAAGAAGACATGTTATTGAAGACAAATATACCAAAATCTCAAAATTGACCAGTGAAAAAAAAAAACGATGTTTTTGCCGCCTTAATATGCAAATATGCCACCCAATCACAGCAGAGGGCGTTTACACTGAAGTCTTAAAGGAGACACGCCCCTTTTAAAAGGAGTGTTCAAACCAAAAATGGCCAAATTATGAGTGTTTGAGATGTAAAAGTCTCATGGACATCAGAAAACGTTATAGACCAGTAACAAACGCAGGTGATTTTCGAAAGATCTGGCTTGTACCTGTGTGGTGGGACACTGGAGACCGTTCAGAGCCGCTGCCATGATGTTGGTCGCTGTGGCGCATTTGAGGATGTCAAAATACAAGACGCTGGGTTTATCCCTGAGAGACAGACAGACATGAGCAATCAAACAAACACAGATCAAGCCCAGGAGATCCAAGAACGACTGATGGCAAATCTCACTTGTTCTGTCCGATTCCGCAGAACATTCCCGTGGAGTTTCTGGGATAAAGCACGTGCCGAGGGTCTCCGTACAGCCAGGCTACAGGAATCAAACCATTTCACAGCAAATACACACATGTTAACACCAGAAGAGCCAATAAATGTGTGTTCATTCACTCCTGGAGTGCTTTAATCATGTTCTCATCGGATTCAATCCATTAGATTACAATTAATATGATCTATCTGCACTGACACTATCAGCTGAGACATGTTGTCCGTAACTACAGCCCTGAACCGTGGTAAAATCACTGTAACTGTAATTAGTTCTATGAGAAGTCCTTAGACTCTAATTAGTGTTTGGTTTGGTCTTCATTAGCTGTAGTTTGATCTCGGTTCATCACAGAGAGAGATTTAATGAGCTCTCACACACTAATACACAGATGTCAAGAGTAAATAATGAAGGTTTAGATTATAACGTCTGCGATCAAACAGACACACCAAAACTTTACATTTATTCACATTAAGATTTATCCAGATTATCAGAATATCAAAGCAAGCGCATTAAATTGCAATTTAATCTAATGCAACATTTAAAATGGGAGCTTTTGTCTTCATATTTTGTTTCTTTTTTTTTTTTTGTCTTTTAATGTGTTTTGTAAATAAATAAAATACAATAAAAAATAAAGCATAAAATAGAAAATATAATAGAAAATAAAATAAAATCTAAAAAAACAAAAAATAATACAAACAAAAAAATAATATAAAACAAAATAAAATAAATGATGGTAATATTTTATCTAGTGCAAAATTCGAAACTGAAGAATTGGTTTACTTTCATGAGATTCGTGAGTTTGAATTTGAATTGAACTGGCCACAACAAAAAGGAAGTTGAATCGCAGTTCTAAGAATGGTCAATGTTGAAACACTGGTCAACTACAGGTCACTTCCTAACATTCAAATTCAAACTGCAATTCTGCATTCTATTTTAAACATTCAAAATCAGGAATTTAATTTGAAATTAGAATTATATTTACATTTGCTTTCAAGATTTTTTTTTGTTGTCTACACCAATTATAATAATTGTATACATTTGTTATATACAGAACTAAATAAACTTGTGCCTTGTATCTACTCTCGGTTTGCAGAAATAATCACATGTGTTACCCATAACCCCCTGCTCTCCAGCATTTACATACAGAGGTCAATCTCCATTTTGCTTTCAGGTCAATGTAAACATGGCGTCAAGCGTTCACAGACAGAGAAACAGGAACTTACCCAGAATTCCCACCACCATGTACCCGACGATGACCAGCATGAACAGCACGCAGCATATGATGTCAGTACAGCTCCTGCACACACACACAACATATAACACACTGAACATATCAAGCATCAACATTATTATGTGTAGAATTTCATTTAGATTTTTCTTTCTTTTTTTTTTTGTTGCATTGTTTAGCATGATTTTCATGACAATTACACATTAAATGATCATTACTGTAATAATGTATGACAAAAAATAATAATGTATATTAGTTAAATTGAAAAGTGTTTTACATTATAATTTCATTGCTGCCTATTTTATTATGAAAAAACGTAAATGCAAAAAAAAATCTAATGAGAATTATTATAAATATAGAATAATTACAAAACACAATTATAAAAAAATAGAAATACAGATTACAAAATGTAATTATTCTATTTATACAAAATGTAATTATTAAAAAAGTTTAAAAATTCTAATGAAAATGTAATATAGATTAATTATACTGTGTTTGCTGCCCAATTTATTCTTATATATATATATATATATATATATATATATATATATATATATATATATATATATAAGTACAATATAGTATAATAAATATGAAGTATAATAAATATAAAAATAATAACAAATGTAATTAATCTGTATTTGTTTGTAGCCTAATTTATTTATTTTTTAAAAATGATAAAAGTAAATAATAACAAAACGTTTCTGTATTCATCCACTCACTAATTTATTCCAAGAAAATATAGAAGTAAAAAACATTTATAAATATAGAATAATTCCAGAATAATTCCATCCGGATGTGTTGCTGTAATGAAAATCGTCATGAAACTATTATTAATTATTAATCGCTATGATTATGGCTCTACAAACAGGCTGTTTTGAATGCGGATGTGTGTGTGCTGTGATGTGTGTGTCGGACCTGTTGTGGATCGGGCCGATGAATGTGGGGTCGTACTGGACCGGAGCTCCTGAAAAACAGTTCGACTGTGTTAGATTCATAACGGATCTGTGATCTGTCATATTCACGAGTCCTTTATTTTGTTTTCATACAGAAAAGCATGAATGAAAGAGAAGTGTTTGGCTTCCTCTCATTAAATCATTATAATGCAGAAACACCAGTGTTGCTTCAGTCACACACACACTTCACTTTAAAATCAACACGAGTCGAAACCAAAGTGCTTGACAAGTAATATAAAACAGATTTATGGACAAAACATCAATAACACACAAATGAAAAGGTAACACTTAATCCGGTTCATTAGTTAACATTAGTTAATTATATTAGTTAGCATGAACTAATAATGATCTGCACTTATACAGCATTTATTAATCTCTGTTAATGTTAATTTCAACATTTACTAATACTTTGTTAAAATCTTGTTAACATTAGTTAATGCACTGTGAACTAACATGAACTAACAATGAACAGCTGGATTTTTATTAACCAACGTTAACAAAGATTAATAAATACTGTAACTAATGTATTGCTCATGGTTAGTTCATGTTAGTTAATACATTAACTAATAAACCTTATTATAAAGTGTTGCCAATGAAAATGTCCACCCTCAGACACTTGAAGACTGTTTCAGTGAATGTTCAAGGCAAAGTGTACATTTTATGTGCTGCAACTCAGGATTTATTTGTATTTTAACACCATTTTTAATCATCTTTAGCATCCGGCTGTGTGACAAATTCATTTCTGCAATCCATGTTGGAATATTTTAATTGATGTCACTCAGAATTCTTTCAGGAGGAGTTGATGGTGTCATGTGATTGACCCGCATCACTGTGTGTGTGTGTGTGTGTGTGTGTGTGTGTGTGTGTGTGTGTGTGTCTGTGTGTGTGTCTGTGTCTGTGTGTGTGTGTGTGTGTGTGTGTGTGTCTGTGTGTGTGTGTCTGTGTGTGTGTGTGTGTGTGTGTCTGTCTGTCTGTGTGTGTGTGTGTTTGTCTGTGTGTGTGTGTCTGTGTGTTTGTGTGTGTGTGTGTGTGTGTGTGTGTGTCTGTGTGTGTGTCTGTGTGTGTGTGTGTGTGTCTGTGTGTGTGTGTCTGTGTGTGTGTGTCTGTGTGTGTGTGTGTGTGTGTGTGTGTGTGTGTGTGTGTGTGTGTCTGTGTGTGTGTGTGTCTGTGTGTGTGTGTGTGTGTGTGTGTGTGTGTCTGTCTGTCTGTGTGTGTGTGTGTGTGTGTGTGTGTGTGTGTGTGTGTGTGTGTGTGTGTTTGTCTGTGTGTGTGTGTCTGTGTGTCTGTGTGTTTGTGTGTGTGTGTGTGTGTGTCTGTGTGTGTGTCTGTGTGTTTGTGTGTGTGTGTGTGTGTGTGTGTGTGTCTGTGTGTGTGTGTGTGTCTGTGTGTGTGTGTGTGTGTGTGTGTGTGTGTGTTTGTCTGTGTGTGTGTGTCTGTGTGTTTGTGTGTGTGTGTCTGTGTGTTTGTGTGTGTGTTTGTGTGTGTGTGTGTGTGTGTGTGTGTGTGTGTGTGTGTGTGTGTGTGTGTGTGTCATCGCCTGGTTGCTGCAGTGTTTCATGTTAGCATGTTAATACTGAAGCTTTTCTCCCCTTCACATCATATATAAACAAGAGGGAGGGAATTTGAATATCATTTGAATTCAAAGATGGAGTCTCACACACACACACACACACACACACACACACACACACACACACACACACACACACACACAGTCAGCATTTCTGTTCTCTTCCTCTATTGAAACCTGCTGATCAGGATCTTCTTGAAGTTCAGGATCTTCTGGAAGCGGATCATTTATCACACACACTCTGATCGACACCAGCACTGGAAACATTTCTGGTGCAGGATTTACTTTGAAACAGAATTTGTTTGTAAATTTCACAAATATTTACAAAGAAACGGGAAGTTGATTTAAAACACTCCAATAATCAAATTTACAACTTCGAAAAAAATATATATATTTCTGTGTTAATCCACATACATCTGTGATTGTTTACTAGAGCTGCTTGTTTAATGCATTTACACTACGATTTGGGACACAATAATTCTAATTTTGAATACTATTTAGGACAGTATGTGAACTGGGACGCAGCATCTCTTCTCTTCTCCGATGACGAGGCAACCTGTCACTCACATGAGATCCACCAATCACAAACCACCACCATCCAATCATATCCTCACAGACTAAATCAAGCCCCGCCCACATCTGTTCTTGTTCCAGAAGCGTTTCACTCGGATATACGTCACAATAGAGAAGAAAAGACCAGCGCAACGTCTGTTTCATGTGGACTTCAATCCCGATTCTAACCGTAATGCAACATGTTCAAATCGTTGACGCAAGCCAGAAAAAAAGCATCTGATCCGAATCTCTTTAAAATGTTGAAGCACTTATTTTATGGTATTTTACTTACATTTGTATTTATACTGTGTTGTATTGTTGTTAGTTTTTGAGTTTTTAGTTATTGTAAAGCACATTGGACAATGTGGGTTATATTTAATTGTGCTATATAAATAAATTGCCATTGCCATTAATCTTTGATCTTAAATGAACTTTACAGTGTAAAAAATTAACTTTCTTCATAAACTTAAGGTACACGGGTACAAGTGATGCTGTAAATGAGTGGAGGAAGTCACAACAAAAATTACAGGAAAGTTTTTCTTCAAAGCTCCTGAAAATATGATTCATGAGCCACAAAATCACCCACAACAGAGAAACACCAATACAACACTGATTCATGACATTTTTAGTCTCTTCTGCTCAGCAAAGCTGCATTTATTTGAACACAAAAACAGTAAAAATCTGAAATATTATTTCAATGTAAAACAGCTTTTCTCTATGTGAATATATAGTAAAGTGTAATTTATTCCTGTGATCAAAGCTGAATTTTCATCATCATTACTCTAGTCTTCAGTGTCATCCTTCAGAAATCAGTATAATATGATGATTTGATCCTCAAGAAACATTTATTATTATTATCAATGTTGAAAACAGCTTCATATTTGTGTGGAAACTGATACATTTTATTTTCCAGATTTCTTTGATGAAGAGAAAGTTCAAAAGAACAGCATTTATGTGAAAGCAACATTATAAATGTCTTTACTGTCACTTTTGATAAATTTAATGCGTCCTTGATGAATTAAATTATTAAACAACTATCATTGAGCCCAAACTATTATAAGACACACACAGTGATCTCGTCATGACAACACACATCATGTCAGACCAACCAGTTCCTCAACCTCTTTATGTACAATCCAGGATCGTGTTACACTAAACACATACACACACAATCGGTTATTTGCCTTCAGGACGGAGAACATTATCCCTGTAAGAGACTTTTATAGCATCGCGTAAAAGAAAGGGTGTGCTGTAGATTTTATATGAGGTTTTATCATGTGGTGTTCATTGTGTGAATCATAAGGTTTACCATTACAGAGGTTTACAGTAAACCACACACACACACACACACACACACGCAGACATGGGCAGTATTTCAATTAAATGTATTTTAAATACGTATTTAATTACTTTAGTGTATTTTGTAATTTGTATTTTGCAGGTGTGGAAAAAATAAAATGTAGTTTGTCACAAAATATTTTGAGGGAGTGTATTTAGAGTATTTCAAATACTTAAATACTTAAGAAAAATCACCATAGTAAATGATTTTGCCATATTTTCGGTCTGATGTTGGCAATGGCAATGTCCAGGTTAGATGCACGAAAATCACGTGACACCCTGTAGACCGGGCTCCCTCCAAGAAGTGAATGAGTTTTGAACTCTTAAAAACGGCATTAAGGTAAAGTGTTTTGTGAAAAATATACAGTCTACACACACACACACACATATTGCACACTGAACGGCATTATAGAGAAAATAATTGTGCCTTATGAGATCAATGCACTGTGTTGTCATTCTTAAAATTAAAAGGACATCATAGGCCCTACCTATTATGAAACAGCGTGTCTGTCGTAACTCCACTGAAATCTCCATGCTAAGCAAGCGTTCACAATATAACATCCATCCGCAGTTTTTACACGTTTTTAAACGTATTACATATGAGAAATATTTATATTGATTTTGTATAAAATAATCATCAATTCTATTGTTTTTCAGTAATTGCGCACGCAGCGCGATTCTACTATGGAAAAGGCATACGCGGTCAGGACAGTTAGAGTCTCGTGTGTAAAACAAACCCACACATATTATGATTAATATGATTAATCATATTTATTATGATTAAAATGGAATTGAGATTTTACACAAAAATCGCTGCAAAAGATGCTTTCCAACAGGTTTTATCGTAGTTTTTGTCCAACTCCATTGACTTGTATTGGATGTTCTGTGAGGTACGGTATTACTCCGCCGATGGAAACAGAAATGGGGTTGTTTGTATTCTTTCTGTAGTCTTATGCAGTCGCGGTATCGTAGGCTACGCCCTATGGGCTACGCTATCCAAACATTGGCAAAGGTGCATTAACGCCACCAACTGGGCTGGAGTGTCTATTATTCAAGCTCTCAACGGAAGAATGTCCGGTTGTGAGGCGTTTGGAAAAATAGGTCCACAGTTTTACAACGAATGGTAAAACACCTGTTGGAAAGCATCTTTTGCTCTCTCTGGGGGGGGGGGGGGATTCTCGGTACAGCAGCATGTGTCCAAATTTCAATCTTAACCGTTCTATTTCATCAGAAACGATCTTAAAACAGGGCTTTAAGTGTAAAATACCGAACATGTCCTTTAAGGCACGAGTAGAGTAACGGTGATAATATGGCTACATAGCCTACATCAAACACGTTTTGCTATTAAGGGCAGCCTACCACACCATTGATGTGAACTTAGCTATACATGCCATTTACGTCAGAGGGAGCTATTTCAGGCCCTGTAGAGATTTAGTGAAATGCCCATACTTTTTTATTTTGCTCCTTCACCATTTTGAATTTACACATTTCTCATATTTGTGTTATTGCTACTATTTGTGTTATTGACCTTTCAGTAATAAAAAAAGGGATTTAAGATTATTGTGGGAGTATTTTTGTATTTTCAAAATACTAATTACTTGTATTTTATTTAAATACATTTTTCACATCAGTATTTTGTATTTTATTTTGTTACATTTCATGAGCCAGTATTTGTATTTTGTAACAAAATAGTTTTTGATGTATTTGTGCCCACCTCTGCACACATGCATATCCAGAGTGGAACACAACAAGAAACCTGAACTTAATTAGCAAAAAAACTGTGAACTATAATTTCCCTGAGATGTGTGTGCGAAACCTGAAGTAAAAACTGATTCATTAATAACGTTCTGTTCTGTTAGTCTGTAGTTAATATATAATTAACTTAAAGTCATGATTAAACATATCTTACGTATTGCAACGCACATCTCAGTTAAGAATGTGGGGCGGAGACTTGGTTCTATACGGCGGTTGTTGATTGGATCGTAAGATGTGGGCGGGGCATTCAAAAATGGAGGCGGGTCTGAATGCGAGTCTGCAGTGGGTTTTAAGAAAGGGGCGGGGCTTAAGTGAACTAAACGATTGGAGAAGGGAAGTATGTCGTTTCACAGGAAAATCGTAATAATATTTTGATAAAATATTGAGATTAAAAAACATGTATTCATGGTAGAATCGTTCACAGTTAGATCAATAACATCCATTTAGAAAATAGGATGAATTTCATTTCACGCCAACTTTAAAACAACTCTATAGAAGTTTAATTAAATCTGACAAAACTTCTCTTTGTGGACATTTGGGGTCTAATTTGAAAGTCGATTCATAAATCAAGCTTTTTTTTACACGCAGAACAGTTTAAGGGTTAAGGAGTGGGGGAGTTACAGAAATGATAGCTTTATATATAAACAATAAAAGTGTTGGCATGTCCTCAAATAGCTACAGGTGTGTGTGAAACTGTGAGTCAGCTTATCTTTTAGGAAATTATTTCAAATGATGTGCACAATCCAACAAAACCAGCTAATTAAGTGCTCAAATGAGGTCAGCGCCTTCCTTTTCTGAAACACAAGGCCAATGTGAGTGTGTGCTTATGATTATGTGATTCTTCCTGGTTGAAATGTTGACCAACAGGCTTGTTATCCAGTAACTGAAGCTCCTGAGAAATGACTGATCTCCAGCGTTCTCCTACTGAAGCGTGCTGGGTGACCAGGAAGAAACAAAACCCATGATTGTCTGGCACAAACAGATCTTTAGCTGGCTTGTGTACTAAAACACACACGGTTAAAGTCTTTCCTGTTGCTAAAATGTAAACCGGAAGAAGAGCATTGAGTAATTTGTATGTTGAAACAGATTCATGAGAACTCATGCTCTGAGGCTCAAGAATGATGAAGACGTCCTTATCTATCATACTATCATAAAGCATGTTTACGAGCTCTATCACATCATAAAGAAATGCAAATGATCTCAGGATCAGCTGTAACTTCACAGTAAAGCAGATATTCTCATATTGTCCCGTCAGAAGGAAGGCTTTACTGAACGGCCGGCTGGTTTTGAGTGTTCAGGTCTGTTTAACAGAAGGGCTGGACCATCTTTTGCACAAGCTCAACTTTTACTAAACAAATTTGCAAAAGTCACTGTGAATACATACATGTTTACTTTACTTAACTAAATGAGGACATGCCATAGAATCTATAAATTATATTATTAATTACACAACAGACTATCAAATAATTCTATTTCTATTACTTCTGTTACAGTAAAAAAAATAATATATATATATATATATATATATATATTCCACAAAAACATGACATATTCAACAATTGTTTTTTAAGCCTAGAAATGAATACAATAATTTTTTTTAATTAAAAATAGATTTAAATCTTAAAAGTCTTGGAAAAAAAAATATATATATATATAGCCTATATAGCCTATATATATATATATATATATATATATATTCTGAAATATTTTAGAGCTCAGGAAAACTAGAAAGAAAATACGAATTTTCCAAGACTTTTTAAGATTTTAATTTATTATTATTGTTGTTGTTTAATTTTATATTTTAATTTGCTTAATTTCCAGGCTATAAAACACAACTGTTGAATTCCCTGATATTCCACGATCTTGTAAACTTTGTTTACTATAAATCATTTTTCAATTTGAGGACGACCCCAGATCGAGGGGAAACAGTGAAATATAACACATCACGGAAATATAACACATAACGTGTCTATCATATATTGGTTATAGGGCAAATATCCAAACACTCAAACACACATGAAATAATCAGCCTGTTGCATTATAGCATTATTCTCCTGAGAAATACACCCATAGTGACCTCTTACCATACTCCGAGTTGTTTTGCTCTTCTTCCTCCTCTCGTTTCTTTCCACCCATCTTTTCACTTTGCGGTCATGTGTTTAAAATAAGAAACGTGTGAATGATCTCGAGCTGTTTCACTGCACGGCAGCGTTCATCCGAAGCGATAAAGCCCGTCTCAGCGCGCGCGGCTGTTAGTTTCAGAGCTGCTGTATTGTCTGTAAATCTTTAGAGTAACTAAGCACTGTGGTGACGTCACAGACACGACACCTGCCTCTGCGCGCACCTCTGGCTGGCTCACCTGGATGCGCGCTCCCGCTCTCGTGCACGTCCTTCACACACGCGCGCGTCCTCTACCGGTGGCTGTTTATTACAGCAGGAGTAATCAGAAACTTGTGGAGAAAAGTGAGTTCTCTTACGAGAGGTTCTCTCGTATTGCGTAAGCTAGCTTACGCTGCGGGAAAGATTCATCTTTGCTGAGAGTTTGAAGCCAAAAAATTATTTCATAATTTGTATCCATTGACAACGCAGTTCCTCTGCGGCAGACCTAGAGCAGGCTAGCTAGCAGCTCATTGGTTCGCTCAGAGAGAACTGCTTAAGCCTATGGGAGAGCAGGACTGAACCCGCTGCCAATGGGAAGCGCCCGCGCGTTCATTGCATCATGGCTCGCCAGAATGGGCGTGGCTATGGTGTATATAACAGTCTCTCCCAGGCTTATATGTTGATTCATTTCATCTTCAGCGAGCTACACACTTCTGCTGTCCTGAGAAAAAGCCGTCGCCGTCGAGAAGGCATCACTCTAGCGAGCTCCCGGACCCTGAAGAAGCCGGCCGTCTTCGCCACCTTCAGCCGCCCTGCAAGCTAGCGCCATCCGACGACTGTATCCTTTTCTCTATATATAAAAGAGCCGAGCGTCTTTGTAAAGATGTCTCGTTTTTCCTGCGGCTCTTGCCGCGCTCCTCTCGAGGACGGAGACCGCCATGTCGTTTGCGCTCTCTGCCTGGGACTCGAGCACGCAGAACTCGCCCTCGCGGATGGAGGATGCGACTTCTGTGAGAGCCTGCCGTTGTCGTCCCTGCGGGCACGACTTCTGGCGGCACAATCCGCTCCCGCGCCGCCTCTCTCTTCGCCGCGTAAGAAGAAACGCCGCGCCCAGAGGCCGCCGGAGCCCCCTGCGGAACCATGCGGGCTGCCGCCGCCGCTTCCCGCTTCCCGCTCTCCCTCCCCGCCCCAGCCGGACATACAGTTGCCGCCGAGTGGCCGCTCTGTCGCTTCCGATGACGCCGCGGAGGAGAAGGATTCCTGTTCACTGCTCGCGTCAGACAGTGAGGAATGGTCATCTCTCGGATCCACGAGAGAGTCGGCGGGGATCCGCGGCGGAATAGAGGAGGAACTAATGCGCCTCCTCTCACAGGCCGTCGAACACCTCGGTCTCGAGTGGTCTCCTCCACCAGAGCAGGCCCCGAACCGGATGGACGGCAGCTTTTTCCTCGCTCGACCTCCGCGTGCAACCGGGCCGCCCCATTCCTGCCTGAACTTCACGCAGAGCTGACGAAGTCCTGGAATGCCCCGCTCTCGGCTAGAAACCGCTCCGATATATCCGCCTCGCTGCGCTCGGTGGAAAAGGTTACTCAGCCATGCCGCCCGTTGAGGACTTGGTCGCCGCACACCTCTGCCCGCCCTCTGCTAGATGGCGCTCTTCCCCCACGCTTCCTTCGAAAGCTTGCAGAGCGACCTCGAACTTTCATGCTTGCGCTTATGCCGCCGCCGGTCAGGCCGCCGCAGCGCTACATTCTATGTCTGTCCTCCAAGTGTTACAGAGCGATATTCTCCGTGAGTGGGCCGAGAGCGGTAGAAACCCCTCCTCCGCTGTCACGGATCTGAGAAGTGCTACGGACCTCGCCCTTCGCGCCACTAAAGCCGCCGCACAAGCTCTGGGGAGATGCATGGCCAGCCTTTGTGTATCCGAGAGACACTTATGGCTCACGCTCGCCGACATGGGAGATTCTGAGCGCGCCGCGTTTCTTAACGCGCCCCTCTCCCCGACAGGCCTTTTTGGATCTGCTGTCACGGGAATCGTCGATCGCTTTTCCGAGGTCCAGAAAGCCACTCAGGCCATGAATTTGTTTCTGCCCCACCGCGCTAGCTCTTCCGCAGGCCGCTCTCGCGAGCCTCCTGCTAGAGCTCCACCACAGCGCCCTCCTCCGCAGACTCAAACAGCCCAGCGCAGACAGGGCGGCCGCCCTCGCTCTCGCTCTGACAGCCGCCGCAGACCGCCGCCCCCACGGGGCCCGCGACCCAAGATCACGCTGAAGCCTGATCATCAGAAGTCTGCCTAGCAAAGTTAAGAAAACGACGGCGCTCTCCCGCTGCGGCCGGACCGCCGTCAAAGCTTCGCCCTCTGCCAGTCCCCGTTGTTTCGCCGACTGCTGTAGTGTTTACCGCCACAAACAAGCCGGTGTCCCTGCCCGCTTGCGAGCGACAAAAAGACGTTTTTACGGCTACCCAGAGAAATCTCAAAAAGAGAAAATATGCCGGTTGTGTAGAAAATGTGCCCACAATCATGTGTTCACCCATACACACAAGCATAACATATCCCGTGTCTCTCTCAGAGCCCCATCACATGAAACGGGCACAGCCCGCTCTAATATCAGAGAACATAAACACGCCCACGAATTCATGCGCGTGTCCCCTCTCTGCTCGCTCTGTTTCACGGCCCATAGACTCCTCTCTGAGTGCAAGTCCCGTTGCCACAAACATTCAAAGCGCGCCCACACACTGTGTCCAGCCCGCTATGTACAGCAATCAGGGCGACATAGCCATTCGGCCACTAGCCGCATGCTCCAAAGCGTGGGAAGCCATTCCAGGCATTTCCCCGTGGGTGCTAAGCATTATAAAGAACGGCTATCTGCTACAGTTTCGCCGCCGCCCGCCTCGTGCGCGCGCTCGGCTCAAATCTACTGTCAGCCCGCTGGCCGCCGGCACGCTCCGCTCAGAAATTGCGACGCTGTTGCAAAAGGGCGCCATAGAGAGAGTCCCGCCATCTGTGACCGAGTCGGGGTTTTACGGCCGTTATTTTCTGGTTCCCAAGAAAGACGGCGGCCTCAGACCGATTTTAGATCTCAGGTTTTTGAACAAAGTGCTCATGAAGAGACCGTTCAAGATGCTCACTACCAGGAAACTCCTCGCGCAAGTGCGCCAGGGGGACTGGTTCATCTCTCTAGACCTGAAAGACGCCTATTTTCAGATCCAGATAAATCCCCGTCACAGGCCATTCTTACGTTTCGCCTTCGAGGGTCATGTTTATCAATACGCCGTTCTCCCGTTCGGCTTATCCCTGGCGCCCCGTACATTCACAAAGTGCATGGATACGGCGCTCGCCCCCCTGCGGAGCCAGGGGCTGCGCATATTGAATTATCTGGACGACTGGCTGATTTTGGCCCAATCCCAGACGGAGCTTCTGTCGCACCGAGCAGTTCTCCTCGACCATCTGAAAACGCTGGGCCTCTCTGTCAACTGGACAAAGAGCTCCCTTCAACCCAGTCAATTGATTTCCTTTCTAGGAATAGATTTGAACTCGGTCACGATGACGGCTCGCCTGTCCGCACAGCGCGCACGCAGTGTTCAGCGACTAGCCGCCTCGTTTCAGATGGGCACCCGCACACCTCTGAAAACTTTTCAGAGGATGCTGGGTTACATGGCCTCAGCCTCCGCTGTGCTTCAGCTGGGCCTTCTGCACATGCGCCCGCTTCAGCTTTGGTTAAACAGCCGTGTACCCCACCGCGCGTGGAACACGGGCCGCCAGCTGATCAGGGTTACGCAGACATGTCTCACGGCGCTGCAGCCATAGACAGTAGCAGAATGGTTTCGGCAGGGCGTCACGATGGGGACCTTTTCCCGCCGAAAAGTCATCTCGACAGATGCATCCAACACGGGTTGGGGTGCAGTCTGCGAGGGCTCACCGGCCTTCGGCCATTGGTCAACTCAGGAAAGCCCCTTACACATAAACTGTCTGGAAATGCTTGCGGTCGAGAACGCGCTCTCGCGCTTCCTCCCGCTCATTCGGGGACACCACGTCCTGATCCGTTCGGACAACATGGCTGTGGTCTCCTATCTCAACCGTCAGGGCGGTGTCAGATCCAGGAATCTCTTTCTACTGACACACCGCATTTTAGTTTGGTCTCAGAGCCGCCTGCTCTCGCTCAGAGCGACGCATGTGCCGGGCCATCTGAACGACGGTCCAGACATACTGTCCAGGAACCTCATCTCCACAGGAGAATGGTCCCTGAACACACAAACGGTCCAAATACTGTGGCGGCTATTCGGCAGAGCAGAAGTGGACCTCTTCGCGTCAGAAGAGAACGCTCACTGCCCAAAATTTTTTTCAAGGAGCGAGGACGCGCTAGCCCAGGAATGGCCTCGCCGCCCGCTCTATGCATTCCCTCCGATCGCTCTGTTACCGCAGGTAATTCAGAGGATCAGAGACACATGCCACTCGGTGCTCCTCATAGCTCCGCGTTGGGAGAGTCAGAATTGGGTTCCGGAGCTCACTCAGCTGTCACAGACAGCCCCGTGGCCCATCCCAGTCAGAGCAGATCTCCTCTCTCAAGCTCGCGGCACGATCTGGCACCCCCATCCACGGCGCTGGGCGCTACATGCATGGGTGATCAACGACTATTCGTCGATTTGCCAGAGGGAGTAAGAAACACTATCATACAGGCTAGAGCACCTTCCACGAGAAGGCTCTATGCGTCTAAATGGTCTGTGTTCTCAAAATGGATTACCGACAAACATCTGGACCCACGGTCATGCGAGGTGCCGTCTTTGCTAGTTTTCCTTCAAGAGATGCTGGACAAGGGCAGGTCCCCCTCCACTCTCAAGGTTTACGTGGCAGCCGTCGCGGCGTTCTCTGAACCCCGACGCGCTCAGTCCCTGGGCAAAGACGAGTTAGTCATCCGCTTCCTCAGGGGAGCTAAGAGGATGAACCCTCCGCGGCCCCCTTCGGTTCCTATCTGGGATCTTTCTATAGTCCTCGAAGCTATGAAAGCACCCCCGTTCGAACCGCTCGAGTCTGTGGACCTAAAATAGCTCTCGCTCAAAACCGTTTTTCTGACGGCTCTGTCCTCAGTAAAACGCGTGGGGGATCTTCACGCGCTCTCATCCAGCGCCGCGTGTCTTGAGTTTGGACCGAATGATTCTGTTGTTATTCTCAAACCTAGGCATGGCTATGTCCCGAAAGCGATTGGTACCCCGTTCAGGGCTCATATTATTTCCCTATCGGCTCTGCCTTCATCCGATAGTGAGCGCGACGCCAATCTCCTCTGCCCGGTGCGGGCTCTGAGATTGTACACTAGACACGCTGAGCAGCTTTTCGTGTCGTTTGGGGGGCGCACCAAAGGCCTGGCCGCCTCTAAACAGACACTGTCTAGATGGATAGTGGACGCTATCGCCTCTGCTTACGCATCTAAATGCCTGCCCTGCCCTCTGGGCATCAGGGCGCACTCCACTAGAGGCATGGCCTCATCGTGGGCATGGTCCTGTGGAATTTCCATTCATGACATTTGTGTAGCCGCGGGATGGGCCTCCCCGTCCACTTTTGTCAGATTTTACAACTTGGAAGTTCCCGCCTTGTAGGCAAAATTACTAGCTGTCTAAGACCAGCTCCCTATGAAGCTGCATTACTGGGAGTCCCTCACACAACCGGTTCGCCCCTTGTGCTCTCCTTAGATGCTTATGTATACACTTCATGTGCCCGCTCTGCCGGCCTCATATTACATTCACTCCACGATAAAAATCCCCCGGTATCACCCTGGGATTCATGAGTGGATTCATAGCGCGCACGGCGTTGACCAGGTGTTCCCGCAGCGTAAGCTAGCTTACGCAATACGAGAGAACCTCTCGTAAGACAAACGAATCGGTTACCTAACGTAACCTCGGTTCTCTCTAGAAGAGGGAACGAGTATTGCGTTCCCGGCCGTGCTTGCGCTACTAGCGTTTCGCTTCACGCTGAAATAAATCAACATATAAGCCTGGGAGAGACTGTTATATACACCATAGCCACGCCCATTCTGGCGGGCCAAGATGCAATGAACGCGCGGGCGCTTCCCATTGGCAGCGGGTTCAGTCCCGCTCTCCCATAGGCTTAAGCAGTTCTCTCTGAGCGAACCAATGAGCTGCTAGCTAGCCTGCTCTAGGTCTGCCGCAGAGGAACTGCGTTGTCAATGGATACAAATTATGAAATAATTTTTTGGCTTCAAACTCTCAGCAAAGATGAATCTTTCCCGCAGCGTAAGCTAGCTTACGCAATACTCGTTCCCTCTTCTAGAGAGAACCGAGGTTACGTTAGGTAACCGATTCGTTTTCAGGTTTCTCTGTTAAACTGTATTTTGCCAACTATTAACCACGTTTTAAATAAAAAAACACTGACATTTGTGATAGATCTTTAATAAAGTGACTGATACGTAATCAAATAATAATACAACATACATAATAAAATAAATAAATAACGAAGTATCCATGCGTTTATCCTGTATAAAGGTGCGGTCACGTTTACTGTTGTTCGCTCGGCGAATATTCGATCGGGAATCTCGAAAGATTTCGCATCTTGTTCAGTGGGTCTCCTGAAAAAAAAAAAGCTGCTTGGTTTAAAAGTTTCGAAATTTCGCTTAATGTAACCCAACGAAAACGCTGTTAAAATTATTCACATTTAACCTTTATGTGCAAATATACTCTATATTTACATTTCTATATTTTTAGCAATATAGATGTAGCCTTACACGTTACGTTTAAACAAAGGAATTCTAAATTACAACTGGCACAGTTTCTGTTTATAATTAGCCTTATATCAACATAAAATACTTATGACCTTGAGTTGTTGATTTCTCTATAAAGTAATACTGACTCTTATCAGTCATGACGGTCATGACTCATGTATTTCTGTCTGTACAGAGAAATGAGTAATACAAATCACTTAATGACACACTTAAAGACTGAAAAATTTAGGCCAGCGCATAGAGGAAGAATATGAAGTATATAACCACACTAACCACAGGCAGCGGCTATTTACACTAAGTGCATATAGCAATAGCTTCCTTATATTTACACTAAGTGAAAAGAGAAGTATTTTCTTAGTGATAAGCTATTTACACTAAGTGAAAATAGCGACAGATTATGTTACATTTATGTTATTTCATATTTCGATCTTAATATATTTATAAATGGTTTCTATCTACCACAACTGTTACAATCAGACCAAAAAAAAAAAAAAAAGCATGTAATCTTCATTTTTCCATCTTCCTCTGTTTCTTTAAAAACGAGCCTCTGAAGAGCAAAGGCCACTCAGGAGTTTGTGATGAAGTGTTTCTTAACAGAAAGAGAACTAAACTTGTTGATCTTGATTTGCTCTACTTGTATGTTCCACTTATGCTGCGAGTAGTTTGTTTGCTCAGTACCTTTATTTCTTTATGGTTTGGGAAATGTAGGGTGAGGACGCTGTTGTTTTTAATCCTGATATTCTCCTGTTTACTGTTAGACAGAGAGAGAGGGAAGAGTTTAGTAGCTAATTTATTCATCTTTATTAGGTAATATAAAGAGGTTTCTCAGTTAGTTATTTGTTTTGATTATTATTTTGGTCATTCCCTCTCCTGAAGCCATTTCCCCCTATTTCTATTATTAGATCTGTTATACTTATTGCTACTTTTGTGACTGATGCCATTCTTTATAACTTCAAAAGAAAAGTTATTTTCATTGGAATGGTGGTTGTGTTGTTGATTCTGGCGCAGGTTTCTTTTCTTTACTTTGTTACTGGCCTAACCAATTTTTTTTTTTTTTTTAACATTTAGAGCATTCAGAAAGAAAGTTTTCATGACGTAATTGGAACGTTAACAAAACGTTCTTAGAACATGCGTTTGTTAGCCGGGATGGTCCCACTTCAAATGATCATTTATGATTTACAGTAGTAAAAGTCCAGCAATAAAAACCAAACTATTGCATTTGATTACCGTGTGAATTGTTGAAAGTGATTTCACATTGCTGGATAAATCTTTTGTGACGAGAGCAACAAAAAGGAAAAGACATTTCTGTATCAAACAGTATTTATTAAAACAATTACAAATACAAAAAAAGCTCATGGTATTTAATGAAAAACAGAGAGTATTAGTGATCAGATGACAGGCGGCATAAAATCATTGTTTTTTGGTGACATTTCCCCTCCTGATCCGAGTGGGAATTACAGCTGTGTATTTGAATGCTTCTTCCTGGTGGTATTTTGGAAAGGCATTTGCATGTGCCGAACTTTGCTGATGCTGAACTGTGTCCCGTCAGATGGAAGAAATGAATCATTTGAAGATGCAAACACAAGCGTTAGCGTGATAAGCACACGTCTCTGTTTGAGAGTGTTCATCTGTCATTACGAGTGTCCTAACACCGGGAGACCGGCTTCATTTGATTCAATGAATCATTGAAGATGTTTGAGAGCTGTTGATGTGTCACACAAGCGTGGTGATTCATTACGAGTGTCCCAACACCGGGAGACCGGCTTCAGCGCCCGGATCCGCACACATCTCCAGACGGGACAGGCGGTTCTGCTCCAGCGCGATGGCCTCTGCCGAATGCTTGCATTTCTCCGAGCCGCACTGACAGGTGAAGTACTTGCTCTTGATGTCCCAGAAACGATCGCCGTAATCAAACCTGTTAGAGAGAGCAGACACGCTCAGAAAACATATCGCTATCACTTCACAATACGGTTCATTAGTTAACATTAACATTAGTAACATTATTAACTACATTAGTTAGCGTGAACAATACTTCTTCAGCATTTATTAATCTTAGTTCATATTAATTTCAACATTTACGAATACATTATTAAAATCAAAGATTGTATTTGTAAACATTAGAACTAACATGAACACACAATGAACAGCTGTATTTGTATTAACTGATATTAACAAAGATTAATAAATACTGTAACATAATGTATTGCTCATTTTTAGTTCATGTTAGTTAATACATTAACTAATGTAAAGTCACTTTATAATAAGGTTCATTAGTTAACATTAGTTAACTACATTAGTTTACATGAACTAATAATGAACTGCACTTATACAGCATTTATTAATCTTTGTTAATGTTAATTTCATCATTTACTTTTACATTAGTTAATGCACTGTGAACTAACATTAACTAACAATGAACAGCTTTATTTTTATTAACTAACGTTAACGATTAATAAATACAGTAACAAATGTATTGCTCATGTTTAGTTCATGTTAGTTAATACAAATAACAAATGTTAAAGGGATAGTTCACCCAAAAATGAAAATTCTGTCAGTATTTACTCTTCCTCATGTTGTTCAACCCCGTAAGACCTTCGTTCATCTTCGGAACACGAACTAAGATATTTTTGATGAAATCTGAGAGCTGGATCACTCCTCCATAGGCTTCAAAAGGATTGAAACTTGCCGGCCTCGAAAAGTTATTAAAGACATCGTTAAAATAGTCCAAGTGACTACAGTGGCTCAATCTTAAGTTTATCAAGCGACGAGAATATTTTTTGTGCGCAAAAACAAACAAAAATAACGACTTTATTTCAACTATACATTTCCTTCTCTGTTGGCCTCTAGTCAGTTAACTTGGTATAATAGCGTAGAGCTACGTCACACGTAGGCTCACTATTGGCCGACGCTGGTCATGTGGGTGATGCGTGTGACGTACAACAACAGAAGCTCTACGCTTTTACACTAGTGAACTGACACGAGGCCCACAGAGAAGGACAAGAATAGTTGAAATAAAGTCGTTATTTTAGTTTTTTTGCGCACAAAAAGTATTCTCGTTGTTTGATAAACTTAAGATTGAGCCACTGTAGTCACTGTAGACTATTTTAACGATGTCTTTAATAACTTTTCGGGGCCTGCAAGTTCAATCCCTCAAGAAGCCTATGGAGGAGTGATCCAGCTCTCAGAGTTCATCAAAAATATCTTAATTCGTGTTCTGAAGATGAACGAAGGTCTTACAGGGTTGGAACAACATGAGGGTGAGTAAATACTGACAGAATTTTCATTTTTGGGTGAACTAACCCTTTAACTAATGAACCTTGTTGTAAAGTGTTACCAACATATCAACAGGATGCAAATACGGCCAAAATTTTCTTATTGTAAGGTTCATTAGCTAACTATATTAGTTAGCATGAACTTATAATGAACTGCACTTTTACAGAATTTATTAATCTTTGTTCATTTTAATTTCATCATTTACTAATACTTTATTAAAATCCTTTTAACATTAGTTAATGCACTGTGAACTAACATGAACAAACAGTGAATAGCTGGATTTTTGTTAATAAAGTTTAATAAATACAGTAACAAATGTATTGCACATGATTAGTTCATGTTAGTTACTACAAATAACTAATGTTAACTAGTGAACCTTATTGTAAAGTGTTACCAACATATCAACAGGATACAAATACGGCCAAAAATTCCTTTGGATCAATCGAGACGCCAAAAGCCACGAAGTCAGAAAGCAATTAGTGACTCGACACAAACTCTCACCCCAGCTCCTGTCCGGTGAAGATGTCCCTGGAGCTGAAGAAGGCGATGCGAGGGAAGCGCAGGTCCTGGTGAAGCATGAACACGCGCACAGGGATGATGTTGGGGTCGCACAGGTGGTTTATAAAGCGGCTGATGTTACCATAGTATCGGGCATCAATACAGTACACTTCACCGTCCTGTGAAAGACACGGGTATTAGTTAACCAAGCTGTTAAAAACATATTTTAAATCAAGCTAAAATAAATAGAGATGCATCGATATGAAAAATTCTGCACATATTGATAACCGATCATTCTTTATATTTGAAAGCCGATAACCGATATATTGGCTGATAAATCCAAATTTTTATATAATTTTTGAGAGCCTGATTACACAAACAAAAATCTTATTATTCAAAGACATGTCCCAAACACTTCAACATAAATCACTGCAGTAGTCTAGTTTGATAAGATTTCAAATTAATTTTACACTCCCATGGCCAACTTTCCTTACTAAAAAAAGTAAAACATATTTCAAGCAATTCAAAAGCATCATGGTGAACAGTGCGCATCTGAAGTGTCTCAGCTGAAGGAAATAACACATTATTTATCGGCTTTAATAAATCAGCCAAATTTTCTTATCGGACCCATAACGATATTATTAAAAATGAAACGTATATCTTACGATACCGATATGGTTGCTGATATATCGTGCACACCTAAAAATAAAATAAATATTAGATGGAAAAACAAACTAAATGAAAATGGGAAATGTTTAAGTTGAAGCACTAAAATTACTAACTGGAAATAAAAACTAAAATAAAACAAACAAAATAGTCAGATTTTAAATAAGGTAACATGAGTAGACTGTGTGCAGATAAAGTTGGACGCATTCAATTTTATATAGAGCGGTGCCATGATATAGTTATATTTTGCAACCATATAAACAAGCAAGAGGCTGAGATTTGTGTGGAGTTTGGGAGTTTCAATGCAAATTTGTGTCAGTGAATTTGCATGGTGTCACTCCTCTAGTAAACAGGCCTTCAGAACGGACTGAAATCAGAGTCACGAAACCTTGTTGTCCAGATCAAACAGGTACGAATCATCCTCCCTCACGTCTGCTTCTGCGTCAGAGATCAGCTCGCCCACATACCTGCAGAAATACAACAATATTACAGCAGAAATACAACAATATTACAGCAGAAATAACTTCTGCAGAAACCAGACGAGGAGGAGAACAAGCCGAATAGACCAGGTTTGCTTTACGCTCTTAATAAGATACTTTGAAGGCATTGCACGAATCCACTCACTCGCAGATGAAACTTCCTTGAGGAATATCTTGAAGTGCTCTGACACCCCATCCCATCTTCTCCGTGCGGTAGAGCTGCAAACGCACCCTGAAACACACAAACAGACCAGGGCTTTTAAAGGGAAATTGAAGAACGAACTGACATGGCGCCATTTCCAACTAAATCAGGCCAAAGCGCTTCGTTTTGGGAGTTTGAAACAGTTTGCCAAAGTGAGCTTTTCGAAGGAAAATGCCTTCGAACTACTATTGGTCCGTGGTAATGATGTCATTGGTGGGCGTAGCCCCAGAGGCTCCGCCTTCTTTCATGTGTAAATCTTTTTCGGGTCATTTCTTCTGTTTAGCCCATGAAGTCGGACATTCAGGAGTTAAAAAATCAAGTTGTGATTGTAGTTGAGAGAGACACTGACACAGTTTTTCATATTTAATAATGTGTTCTATGGATAAAAATGACGTGACTTTATTGGATTGCTGAACTATATATATATATATATATATATATATATATATACACACACACACACACACACAGGGGTTAAAGTGGGCCGGAACGGCGCCTCAGTGAAATTATTAAATAAATAGATTCATTAATCTCAACGAATCTCGCTGGTCCCGAGATGGACCGACTGGCCGACCAACCTCCCTTCCTCCCCGCTGAACGCGAGTGATTATAAATGCGTAAAAATGCACTCTCGGTGGTTGAGCGTGGTAAAGTTAGTTTAATGTTCGATATTTCGCCGGAAATTGTTTTCCCTTGCCAGTTGCCACTGTTCTAGGGACGCCGGCAGTCTTACAAAGATATCAATAGCAGGATTAGTTTTAACATTATGTAACCATTATCGACATAAATATTTGTTCAAAATCACCGTGCATTAATGCTGCATATTTATACCTGAGAATGCTTTGACGCGTTTCCACAACGCATGCCTAAGGGAACGTCTGCCAATTCCACTAACTGCGTTAAACGTAGCCTATAATTTGTATTTTTTTATTTTCTCCGAGGGAGAATGCCCCCGAACCCCCCTAACTACCTCACATTTAAATGAACATGGCTGTGGGGGGTAATGTGGGCTGAAGTGGCTACAATGCCAGGGCTAAATTTTTGGCCCAGTGTTCAGCAATTTTAACATAGTATTGTCATCATATTAGTGTTGATGGACCAAAATAAAACCATAAAAATATCAAGTAAATAAGTATTGTGATATGTGGTGCCACAGTGACACTCTTGTCCCAAAAAGTATTGCTATACCACGATACTCAATATGTTGTCCCACGGTGAGTCATTTTTCCCTGTTGCACCTACACAAAGTGGGATTTGGTAGGTGGGGGAACCCTCAAATTTTAACCACTGTATACACACACACATATATACACACACACATACATACATACATACAGGTGAAACTCGAAAAATTAGAATATTATAATTTTGATGATTACGGCTTACAGCTTATGAAAACCCCAAATTCAAAATCTCAGAAAATTAGAATATTACATGAAATCAATAAAAAAAAGGAATTTAAATACAGAACTGTCGGCCCTCTGAAAAGTATAATCATGCATATGTATATAGTTATATATACTACATTATATTAGTTCCACCTTTTAATTTGAATTACTGAAATACATGAACTGTTGCACGATATTCTAATTTTTGGAGTTTCACCTGTATATATAACTAATGTGCATTTGAAAAATCTAAACAATTAGGATAAGAATTATATATATATATATATATATATATATATATATAAACTTATGTTTGACACAAACACTGTTTATGATCCACTGTTGATGAATTATGCGCAGTATTCATTGATTGTGAACTGCTCTGGACGTGAAACTCTCAAACTTAATTAAAACATTGATTAGGGTTTAATCTCATTAAGCCATATCTCGATTCCTGGTTCTCGTTTTTTACCTGAAATGATAATCTTATAGCGTTTAAGACTTTGTATGGCCTTAAACTTGATCAAACTTGACCCGCAGGTGTTTCTAACGACCAGCATATGCAAAAGGTTTATTTGACATGCAAAACATTTCAATACAGCAAATTTATTCTGAAAATAACTTACTTGATGCCAGCTTGAACCACTCGGTTCTTGCAGGTTTTGTGGCAGGAACAGGCCATGTTACACTCGAAGATCAGAGGCGGCTCGATTTTATTAAACTCCTGGAGAAGACGCTGATCCTACAGGACACAAGCGTGATGTTATACACTCTTCAGATCTGAGTTTTAGAGCTTCTCGTGGAGACGGGATGATATTTTACCTTGTCGTACCAGCAGCGGATGCTGAGCTGCCCACAGAGACAGTTACTGGAGGAACAATCATCTGTGCAGCTGCAGTGCTGAAACACACACACACACACACACACACACACACACACACACACACACATCAAACATCTAGAAAACCAGCTGTCAACACACAGGACAGTTTATTGTGTCAGTTTATTATGAAGTACAATTACAGCTGAGTGATACTCAATATTTTCAATGCCTTTGTTGGTGATATAAGTAACACTTAAAAAATTATCAAGCTTTTTATTTGGTCACTAAAGGTTTTCACATTCTTTTATTCATTAATATCACAGTAAGTTTTTGAGAACAAATTATTCTTTTTGGTTGGTTCAGTCGTTAAAAGACTCTGAAATGATTTGAGAAACACATTTGAGAGGTAAGCAAATTCTTTGAACAGACTATCAGTTAATATCAATGATTCATTTGCATCATCAATCAAAACTGGTCATAGAAAAAATCCCTGTGTGGGGATTGATTATTGTTCATTTTTGTTGTTTGGGGTCAGGAAGAATTTTAATGTTTCTGAAAGAAGTCTCTTCTGCTCATCAAAGTTGCATTCATTTAATCAAAAATGCAACTAAATGTGAAATATTATTACAATGTAAAACAGCTGTTTTCTATGTGAATATATACATAGTAAAGAGTAATTTATTCCTGTGATCAAAGCTGAATTTTCAGCAACATTACTCCAGTCTTCAGTCACATGATCCTTCAGAAATCAGTATAATATGATGTGATTGTGTATTTACTGTACTGTTGAGTGGCACCTGCAGGTGTGTGATGTTGCGATCGATGTTCATGGTGGATGTTTCACAGTTTTCTGCGATGTATTTGTAGTCAGACGGACAGCCTTCGTCGTCCACACCGTTAACACACGGGATAGGAACGTTCTCATAACCCTGAGCCACATCACTACACAGCAGACAGACACACACACCACACACAAGCACAAACAGACACACACACACACAACAGACATACAAGCACACGAAAACGTGATGTTAGTGTACACTACAACTATAGAAAATAGCTTTTAATAATTAAAACTAAATATCATTAATGAAATACAACAATAATAATGTTAGATGAAAAACAAATGAAAATTAGGAATGTTGCCTTGGCAACTAAAATAAAATTAACTTTAAGTGCTACAATTACTAAAATTGAAATAAAAACAAAAGATAAATTAAATGTAACTTAAAAAAATAAAAATGTATACTTATTATTATAATTTATTATAACCATTTATAAACTAATAAAAACAACAAAAACAAATAACAAAATTAATAAAAATAAATAAAAGCTAATTAAAAATGTAAAAAAAATATTATAATGGTATATAAATGATACCAAAATTAGAAATGTTTCCTTTGCAACAAACTGAAATAAATAATTTGAAGTACTAAAGTAACTAAAACATAAATAAATTAAATAGAAATATTTAAACTACTTTAAATTATTAATTATATAATTACTAACTATTTATAATAAAAATGACAAAAGCACATAACTTTACTAAAACTAAAAATGAAAGCTGAAAATAATACAAATAAAAGCTACTTCAAAATAACAATAAATTCTACACAGGTATATAAATAACACACAAAAAACAAACCATCACACATGTATTTCACATATGTGACCCTGGACCACAAAACCAGTCACATGGGTCAATCTGAAAGCTGAATAAATAAGCTTTCCATTGATGTATGGTTTGTTAGGATAGGACAATATTTGGTCGAGATACAACTATTGAAAATCTGGAATCTGAGGGTGCAAAATATCGAAACATTGAGAAAATCGCCTTTAAAGTTGTGCATTTATGTTCACGATTGTGTTGCATTCACACAAAAATAAATGTTTGATATATTTACGGTTGGACATTTACAAAATATCTTCATGGAACATGATCTTTACTTAATATCCTAATGATTTTTGGAATAAAAGAAAAATCGATAATTTTGACCCATACCATGTATTGTTGGCTATTGCCACAAATATACCCGTGCGACTTATGACTGGTTTTGTGGTCCAGGGTCACATGGTCCTCAGTTTTGGAGACACACACTGACCTGCATATGATCCTCTCGGTGCGCACGACGCGATTGGCGACTCCCCGGCGCAGCTTGCGGTTGATCTGCAGCGCCACCCAGACGGCCGTGTCACTGCGCGCGAGCGAGAGCGGCGTGTCGCCCTCCTTGTTCACCACGTCTATGTCAGCGCCGCGAGAGAGAAACAGCCTGAAACACAGAGTGTGTGTTAGATGAGTGTGTGACGCCAGAATCAGGCTTCCGGTGTGGTGAAGTCCCAGCTTAGGACCCCAGTATTATGCCTGATCTAAAGCTGTTCTCGCGATTCTTAATGTAATCAATCAAACTTTAATTCATGTAATAACCTTTTATTTTTATCCTGATTATTTATATAGTTAAAGTGAAAGAAAGTGCATATTTAGGTATGTTTTGTGACATTGTTAATTATCAAGCAATAAGGCTTAATATAAAAAAAAAATTTAATTACAAGCTTGTCATAATTAATTCTTAAACAGAATTATGCTTGTATCATAATTGTTATCGAAGTTTTTTTATCAAAAAATATCGTAGATGGTGAAAAAAAAACGTTATCTTTAATCATATCGGATAGCTGTATGCTATGCTACTATCTAAGCTAACTAAAAAAACAATTAAATAATATCGGATTGCTATTGGATCCCAGTTTAGGACCCAAGCAATCCGATTGGTTCAAAGCACGTTTTATGGGTAATCGCTTTAGTACCTGGTTACAAATCAGATAAAATCACTTTACTATAGTGAACTATGTTATAACGACCGTTAATGTCTTTTAACTTATATGTTTTATATACATAACCGAAGCTATAGATTGTGAAATTAAACATTTCTCGTTCTTAGTGGTTTTTTTAGTTAGCTTAGATAGTAGCATAGCATACAGCTATCCGAAATGATTAGAGATAATGTTTTTTTCACCATCTACGATATTTTTGCTATTGATATTTTGTCAATCGAAAGGCCAAAATCCAGCATCTGGATGATTTAATATTTTTAGATTGAGATTTAAATCACAAGCAGTACATTTTACAATTTCGTTCTCCAATCATGATCATAAAAACAATATGATACAAGCATACTTCTGTTTAAGAATTAATTATGACATATGCTTGTAATAAAAAATAAAAATTAAAAAATAAAAAAATAAAAAAAAAGAATATATATATTAGGGCTGGGCAAGTTAACGCGTTATTATCGCGTTAACGCATTTATTAATTAATGCCGACAATTTTTTTATCGCACGTTAACGCAGTTTTTTTATTATTATTTTGAAAGTCCGTTGCTCACTGGCTCTGAATACACATAGGCCTACAGTCAAACCATGATCACAGGAGGGGTGGGATGTTGGTCATCCAGCAAATAACACACCCAAACAAGCAGTGGAGAGAGGCAGGTTCTCTCTGGTGAACATTTAAAGGGTTGCGCTCCGCGAGTGAATGACAGGCGCTCTATGGATAGTACCTATAAAACCTATAGATAATAACTATTTAGATTCTGGAAACTCACTAACAGCGAGCCGAGGATCAGTCTCTCTTCTAATGATTTGTGCTGCGCGTCCTTTATAAAAAGTTATAGACAATTCAACTTCGGCAACGAGCGGGCGCGGGCGCGTGCGTGAGGCGAGCATGACCGCAACAGTTTCACAGGAACGCACCCGCTTGTCGCTGCACCTTGTGCTCGACCACTTCACCTCACTCTTGGCTGATTTATACTTCTGCGTCGGACTTACGCCGAAGACTATACGCTATAGACTACGCGTTGGTTTTCATTTATATCTCTGCGTCGTTGTCCGCGTTGACGCGCAATTACACATGCACAGGGAGCATGTGAAACCCGGGGAGCGGTTCTAGCAATCACAGCGCTTGCGGTACGCGTAGAATTGACGTTACATTTTTGGAGAGGTGCACGTCAGGGTACGCCGAAGTGTACGCGCGCTACACAGCCACGGCGTGAGTATAAAGTATACATTGTTTTTTTACTCTGTTTAATGTAATCTTACGTGGGAAACCATGGCATGACCAAACCTAAGCTACTATAAGTAACGTTGGTCGACTTATATAGTAGTGATCATGACCTCTGACTAGCCTACTACATAGACTGTTTCTGCTGCTCCCTGATAAAAGATACCGGTTGATACCTGTTCAGAAAAAAAAACCAAGAAAACTGGACTCGTTTTAACAAACTAGATAAAAGGTAATGCCCTGGCAGTGGCAAATATTTGATTTGATTACATTAATGTTTAAGTTGAGATTTGAGATTACTGTGTAAAGGGAATACTGCTGGTATAAAAGCACCTTATTTGTTTAAAGTTATTGCACTTTTGTGTATATAGCAGTACATTTAAATCAAAAGTGCGCAATACACTACTTTAGAAGTCATTATTCAATTTTGCGCATAACAATCCGATTAATCGCGATTAATCGCAAGAAAATCATGCGATTAATTGCGATTAAAAATTTTAATCCAGCACTATTATATTGCCCAGCACTAATATATATATATATATATATGTATATTATTACATGAATTACGAGGTTTGATTGATTACATTAAGAATCGCGAGACCAGCTTTAGATCAGGCATGCTACTGGGGTCCTAAGCTGGGACTCGGTGTGTACATACGTGACGCAGTCGGTGAAGCTCTCGCGCGCGGCGATGTGTAGCGGCGTGTCTCCGTGAAGGTTAACACACGACAGAGGACAGCCGGCGTTCAGAACCAGCTCTGCGATCTCAGCGCTGCCCGCGAACGAGGCCCAGTGCAGACACACGTTCATCTCCTGCACAGGCAGAGCCAGAAAACACACTCAGTTACGACAAAATGCCTGTTTTGTCCTGTTAAATGAGTTAAATGAAGTCTTAAAGTCCCCCGTGGTGAAAACCAATTTATATATCTATGTTAGTGTTGTCAAAAGTACTGACTTCAGTACTGAAATTAATAAATGTGACACTGAGCGCTGTTGAGTGGAATCATAAACACCTCTGATTGGTCGTTGTGCTCAAGCGCTCATCTGATATGTCTGTGATTGGCTACAATGATCAGCGCTTCAAAAACATGTTGTAAATATAGATCAATGACGCTCTTCACCGAGTGCTTACACAGACACACACACATCAGTCCTGCTTGTGCTTTCAAACGCTCTCGCTCACGTTTTTTAAAACGCTTTCAAACGCTCCCGTGCGTTGATCATTGTAGGCAATCACAGACATATCCGATGAGCGCATGAGTACACCGGCCAATCAGAGGCGTTTATGATTCCGCTCAACAAAGCGTCACATTTTTAAAATTTCAGTACCGAAGTTGGAACTTTTGACAACACTAGTCTATGTGGTGTTTTTAATATGAATTTACACATGGTTTGTCTTAAAGCATAAGTCGACAGCATTGCTGAGTATTTTCTGCTTAAAACTGCAGTGAACCAAAGACAGTCTCAAAAACACGGTTTGAAATCGCTGGTGTTTCTGACGTCACAAACTACCTTGTAACCAATCAGATCAACGTGTGATCGTCAACGAGTGGATCTCTGAGCTGAGTGAGTGAGTGGAGGCGGGGCTCATTTACATATTCATAGAACCACGTATACTAAATGAGGCAAGGGTGTCGAGTTACATTCAAGCTATTTAAAGGCATGAAGAAATTTTTTTCAAGGAAAAACATTTAAATATGATCAAAGATTAGTTTTAAGGGATAAAATGATTGACTACAGGGGGACTTTAAATTAATATAAAGAGTAAAATGTGAGTCAGATCTGTGTCGTGTCTAATAATCCTGCTGCTGTCTGTCATTCATGTTAATCAAAGAACAAAAGAAAAGAGAAAATCACTCCCTGCTCAACTGAATAACTTTTGTAGCTTTAATAAGAATTAATATATACTTAATGTATAATTTATGCAGTGAAGACTGAATTGTTTGACAACTTTATTCAAATTCTTTATATTTCTGTTAGATAAAATTTTTTGAATATATGTTGTTTCTACATTAATTTGGAGATTAACTGTGAAGTTATTACAATATAAAAATGTATTAAAAACTTTAATGTCAGCTGCGATTAATCACGATTAATTACCTAAAAATGTGCAAATAATTAGTTGTTTTGATTGCTTTTTGTAAATGTAGATTAAAAATCAAATTTAAATTAGAAATGACAAAAAAAGTGATTGTGAATTCATTGGGGTTATTATAGTTCACTAAAACTAAAACCATAAAAAAATATTATTATAGTTACCTGAAATAAAAATAAACGTCAACTGACAAAATATTTAAAGAATGCTTATTTTATTTTTAAAAAATTGGGGAAAAAAATCAATAATAATGAATAAAATCTATATAGTTAAAACTAACAAAAAATGAAGAGCTCTTTTCCAAAACGCGATAAACGCCATTTAAAAAAAAAATGAGTTTGTCATGTCATTTTGCTGTGTACTGAACCTATTCACTGCTCCATCAACGTTTCATGCCAAATCGCTATATTTCCTTGTTTAAAATGTACTGCAAGATGCAGTTTCTTTCCAAAACGCGAT
>JAPDVR010000010.1:45199299-45221799 GCA_026230005.1 Gila orcuttii
GAGTTCACAGGTGTGTGTGAGACATGGACACGAGTTCACAGGTGTGTGCGAGACATGAACACGAGTTCACAGGTGTGTGCGGGACATGGACACGAGTTCACAGGTGTGTGCGAGACATGGACACGAGTTCACAGGTGTGTGGGAGACATGAACACGAGTTCACAGGTGTGTGCGAGACATGGACACGAGTTCACAGGTGTGTGGGAGACATGAACACGAGTTCACAGGTGTGTGCGAGACATGTACACGAGTTCACAGGTGTGTGCGAGACATGGACACGAGTTCACAGGTGTGTGCGAGACATGGACACGAGTTCACAGGTGTGTGTGAGACATGAACACGAGTTCACAGGTGTGTGTGAGACATGAACACGAGTTCACAGGTGTGTGTGAGACATGGACACGAGTTCACAGGTGTGTGTGAGACATGGACACGAGTTCACAGGTGTGTGTGAGACATGAACACGAGTTCACAGGTGTGTGTGAGACATGGACACGAGTTCACAGGTGTGTGTGAGACATGGACACGAGTTCACAGGTGCGTGTGAGACATGGACACGAGTTCACAGGTGTGTGTGTGAGACATGAACACGAGTTCACAGGTGTGTGGGAGACATGAACACGAGTTCACAGATGTGTGTGAGACATGGACACGAGTTCACAGGTGTGTGCGAGACATGGACACGAGTTCACAGGTGTGTGCGAGACATGTACACGAGTTCACAGGTGTGTGCGAGACATGGACACGAGTTCACAGGTGTGTGCGAGACATGAACACGAGTTCACAGGTGTGTGGGAGACATGAACACGAGTTCACAGGTGTGTGTGAGACATGGACACGAGTTCACAGGTGTGTGTGCGAGACATGTACACGAGTTCACAGGTGTGTGCGAGACATGGACACGAGTTCACAGGTGTGTGTGAGACATGGACACGAGTTCACAGGTGTGTGTGAGACATGGACACGAGTTCACAGGTGTGTGTGAGACATGGACACGAGTTCACAGGTGTGTGTGAGACATGGACACGAGTTCACAGGTGTGTGTGAGACATGGACACGAGTTCACAGGTGTGTGTGTGAGACATGAACACGAGTTCACAGGTGTGTGTGAGACATGGACACGAGTTCACAGGTGTGTGCGAGACATGGACATGATTTCACAGGTGTGTGCGAGACATGGAAACGGGTTCACAGGTGTGTTCGAGACATGGACACGAGTTCACAGGTGTGTGCGAGACATGGACACGATTTCACAGGTGTGTGCGAGACATGGACACGGGTTCACAGGTGTGTGCGAGACATGGACACGAGTTCACAGGTGTGTGCGAGACATGGACACGATTTCACAGGTGTGTGCGAGACATGGACACGAGTTCAAAGGTGTGTGCGAGACATGGACACGAGTTCACAGGTGTGTGCGAGACATGGACACGAGTTCACAGGTGTGTGCGAGACATGGACACGAGTTCACAGGTGTGTGTGAGACATGAACACGAGTTCACAGGTGTGTGTGAGACATGAACACGAGTTCACAGGTGTGTGTGAGACATGGACACGAGTTCACAGGTGGTTCACAGGTGTGTGTGAGACATGGACACGGGTTCACAGGTGTGTGTGAGACATGGACACGAGTTCACAGGTGTGTGTGAGACATGGACACGAGTTCACAGGTGTGTGTGAGACATGGACACGAGTTCACAGGTGATTCACAGGTGAGTGTGAGACATGGACACGAGTTCACAGGTGTGTGTGAGACATGGACACTGGTTCACAGGTGTGTGTGAGACATGGACACGAGTTCACAGGTGGTTCACAGGTGTGTGTGAGACATGGACACGAGTTCACAGGTGTGTGTGAGACATGAACACGAGCTCACAGGTGTGTGTGAGACATGGACACCAGTTCACAGGTGTGTGTGAGACATGGACACGAGTTCACAGGTGTGTGTGTGAGACATGGACACGAGTTCACAGGTGTGTGTGTGAGACATGGACACGGGTTCACAGGTGTGTGTGAGACATGGACACGAATTCACAGGTGTGTGTGTGAGACATGGACACGGGTTCACAGGTGTGTGTGAGACATGGACACGAATTCACAGGTGTGTGTGAGACATGGACACGAGTTCAAAGGTGTGTGTGAGACATGGACACGGGTTCACAGGTGTGTGTGAGACATGGACACGAGCTCACAGGTGTGTGTGAGACATGGACACGGGTTCACAGGTGTGTGTGAGACATGGACACGAGTTGGTGCGAGACATGGACACGAGTTCACAGGTGTGTGTGAGACATGGACACGGGTTCACAGGTGTGTGTGAGACATGGACACGAGTTCACAGGTGTGTGTGAGACATGGACACGAGTTCACAGGTGTGTGTGAGACATGGACACGAGTTCACAGGTGATTCACAGGTGAGTGTGAGACCTGGACACGAGTTCACAGGTGTGTGTGAGACATGGACACTGGTTCACAGGTGTGTGTGAGACATGGACACGAGTTCACAGGTGTGTGTGAGACATGAACACGAGCTCACAGGTGTGTGTGAGACATGGACACCAGTTCACAGGTGTGTGTGAGACATGGACACGAGTTCACAGGTGTGTGTGTGAGACATGGACACGAGTTCACAGGTGTGTGTGTGAGACATGGACACGGGTTCACAGGTGTGTGTGAGACATGGACACGAATTCACAGGTGTGTGTGTGAGACATGGACACGGGTTCACAGGTGTGTGTGAGACATGGACACGAATTCACAGGTTTGTGTGAGACATGGACACGAGTTCACAGGTGTGTGTGAGACATGGACACGGGTTCACAGGTGTGTGTGAGACATGGACACGAGCTCACAGGTGTGTGTGAGACATGGACACGGGTTCACAGGTGTGTGTGAGACATGGACACGAGTTGGTGCGAGACATGGACACGAGTTCACAGGTGTGTGTGAGACATGGACACGGGTTCACAGGTGTGTGTGAGACATGGACACGAGTTGGTGCGAGACATGGACACGAGTTCACAGGTGTGTGTGAGACATGGACCCGGGTTCACAGGTGTGTGTGAGACATGGACACGAGTTCACAGGTGTGTGTGTGAGACATGGACACGAGTTCACAGGTGTGTGTGTGAGACATGGACATGGGTTCACAGGTGTGTGTGAGACATGGACACGAATTCACAGGTGTGTGTGTGAGACATGGACACGGGTTCACAGGTGTGTGTGAGACATGGACACGAATTCACAGGTTTGTGTGAGACATGGACACGAGTTCACAGGTGTGTGTGAGACATGGACACGGGTTCACAGGTGTGTGTGAGACATGGACACGAGCTCACAGGTGTGTGTGAGACATGCACACGGGTTCACAGGTGTGTGTGAGACATGGACACGAGTTGGTGCGAGACATGGACACGAGTTCACAGGTGTGTGTGAGACATGGACACGGGTTCACAGGTGTGTGTGAGACATGGACACGAGTTGGTGCGAGACATGGACACGAGTTCACAGGTGTGTGTGAGACATGGACCCGGGTTCACAGGTGTGTGTGAGACATGGACACGGGTTCACAGGTGTGTGTGAGACATGGACACGAGCTCACAGGTGTGTGTGAGACATGGACACGGGTTCACAGGTGTGTGTGAGACATGGACACGAGTTGGTGCGAGACATGGACACGAGTTCACAGGTGTGTGTGAGACATGGACACGGGTTCATAGGTGTGTGTGAGACATGGACACGGGTTCACAGGTGTGTGTGAGACATGGACACGAGCTCACAGGTGTGTGTGAGACATGGACACGGGTTCATAGGTGTGTGTGAGACATGGACACGAGTTCACAGGTACGTACTGAGCATGAGCAGAACTCGCTGAGCTTCACCCTGTTTGGCTGCGGGATAGAGCTGACGGGGATGAAACCGCAGCTTCTTCCTCCTGTCCAACCAGAAAGAGCCAAACAGATCACATGACAATGACATTTTGCCCTGAGTATGTTAAGAGTGGCATCCATTCTGCACAGTATATTTTAATTTAGCATATTTATAATTTAATTATTTATTACAAAATGTTTTTTGTTGTTTTATTCTAAAATTATGCATTTTAATTATTTAATTAATTATTAATAAGTATTTTATTTAGATTGTTTTTATATTAAAATGATACGTTTTAATTTATTATTAAGTATTCAATTTCAATTGTTTTAATTTTAAAATTTTATATATTTCATTTTTATATTTTTATAATTTAATTATTACAATGCATTTTTTTTAAACTATACATTTTAATTGTGAATTTTTATGATTTAAATCATTATTACCAAGTGTTTTCTTTTTATTGTTTTATATTAAAATTGTTTTAATTTTGCATGTTCATAATTTAATGAATTTTTATATTTGATATTTAAGTATTTTATTTTTCAATCATTTTTTCATTACATAGCAGATTTAGCATTTTTATGATTTAATTCTTTATGATTAAGTATTTTATTTAAAAAAAATAAAATTACGTATTTTAATTTAGCATTTTTATAATTTAATTATTACAAAGTGTTTTATTTTGATTTCTTTTGTTTCAAAATGATGTATTTTAATTTAGCATTTTATTATTTAATTATTACTAAGCATTTTAATTGGATTGTATTTATTTAAAAAATATATTATTTAATTTAGAAATTGTGTAAAATTATGTATTTGAATTTCTTAATATGTTTAGACCGATATAATTATATAAACATTATAATTAAATGTAAATAAATAAAATACATATTCATTGTGAAATATATATATTTATATATATTTAATAACTATTTTAAATATAATATAATATATTTAATGTGTGAATGTGGTCACCTCTCGGTGTCCTGTGTGAGAATGGCTCTCTGTAGCGCCGCCCTCTTGTCTCCAGGCGGAAGTGCGCTGGGACAGACTGGCTTCCCATTGGGTAAGACGAGCGACGGTCCCACACTGTCAACACCACCGTCGCCGAGGGCAACCACATCCTCCTCCCCGCCCCCCCCTGGAGTCTCATTGGCCGGCTGAGGTTGAAGCTCTGCCCCATTTCTTACATCTCCACGACAGCGCATCCTTGCACTGTGTAAAACAGACATCAAAGAGTTTTCAATCCAATATTTGTTCATGTGCAATCATTTTATTTGCAAAACTTTATTTTCAATCAAGCCCCCAGAAAATGATGCTGTTTACAAAGAGGTGCCAGCAGGGGGCGCTGTAGGAGCGGCAGAAATAGCGCCCATAAACGCTGCTTTATCAGGAAAGATAAAGAAAGATTCAATTGAAATAACATCAAAACTTTTCTAAAGACATACAGTGGTTACTCAACCAGAATAATACTTTTACCGCCGCCGCTCCCGCGGCGGTAAAATTCGGATCTGTATTTGCTGCCTTTTACCGCTAAGAGGTGCTACAATCACAGACTTTGAAAGGTGTCCGTTTATTCTCTCTATTGCGTAATCTAACGCCGCGCCGCGGCTCATTCAGAGCGATTGAAAGCTGGTAACAGATGAATTCAAGTGAAACAAACGAATTCATAATCACAATACTGAAATTAAATTGAATAAATAGTGAAAACATTACAACAGAAATATATTAGGCTATCAATGAGGCTCTGGAAGAGCATAAGACGAAATTTAATAGCGTTCAGACGGTAGCTCAGTGGTTAACATAACAACATGAGTGTCACTGCGCGTCAAGCGATCCGAGATCGAATCTCAATGTAGCCAACATTCTGATGGCCGACTTCATTTATGTTTTACCGTTCTTGATGCTTAAATAGGTAGGCTAACTGTTTATTAGCGAGTTCATTAACTGTTTATTTATTTAATGTCAAGCGTTTGTTTAATTATCAATGCCACATTAACGTAAATTTGCTACATTCCATGTAGAGCCGCTGCACGACAAAACTGATGGGTGAAATTAAAATAAATAAAAAAAAAGAAAGCTGATCGCATCAGAATTATATATTTGTCTTTAATCTGCTAAATTATTGTTTTGTGAATCATTCACGAAATTGAGTTGACTGACAGTGATACCTGGCCATAGCAACGGGAGAAATTTTTCAAAACAGATCCATATTGAACAAATCAGAAAAGACTGATTTTGTTGACTTGACAGACTAACTAAATAGTATTAGCCTACTTTCAATATAAAAACAAATGAAAATGTAAAAGAACACTAAAATTAAGTTTGAAACCCATCGCAAATTTTTAAGGTTTAAATAAAGTGTCGGGAGAGTTTATTTGTTTAAAACAGGGTTGCATTAAGTTTAGAGTTTATTTCCTTTGCGATGCAAAATAAGAAACACAGAATCTTATTCTTGCAACATTTTAAATTTGTATTGCCAAAGAAATTTCAGCCAAATTAAACAATTAAAACAGTACAAAACGAAAATAGTCCAAAGCCACATAAATTAAGAACATGCGTTTTTCTTTGCCTCTCTCTCGCGCTTGATCTCTTTTTAGCAAGTTTGTTTTGTCTCCCTCCCTCCAAAAAAAAAACTGTAACAAATAATTTAGCCTTTGTTGCTTCAAAGACAAAGCATGCCTTGTTGAATTCACTTTACAATAAAACGAGGTTGATCGCGAATTAAAGAGCTCTGTATCTGCTGTGGCATGAACGCGTTTCGTCGACAGTTCATGTTTAGATAATGCCAGATTGTTGACAATCATACACACTGCTCAAACATTCTAAAACTCTAGAAAAACCAGTTGAAACAACTGGATTGAACACTTTAATTGAAATTTTGTGTGAAAAAACTTTAAATACAAATATACAATAGGGCCTATTTATAATTTAATAAGATATAGGCTAGGGCCTACATTTGGACACACCGAGAGATTTATCCTTAAAAGAATTTAGCCTTTGCCTGCTCATCAGGCTGGCTATCCGACATCTCCATATGAAAGACGAACATTAACACCTATTGTGCACACACGATAAAGCCACTGTCCCTCCAACCCCCCCACAGGCTCTCAGAGACTGACTTAAGCCCAATTTATACTTCTGCGTCGAACTTACGCCGTAGCTACGGCGTAGGCTGTGCGTAGCGCGCGTACCCTTCGGCGTACCCTGACGTGCACCTCTCCAAAAATGTAACAACGCGTCAATTCTACGTGGACGCAAGCGCTGTGATTGGTCTGCTCAAACCGCTCCCTCGGGTTTCACATGCTCCCTCTGCGTGCATCAACGCGGACAACGACGCAGAAGTATAAATTAAAACCAATGCGTAGTCTACGGCGTAGAGGCTCCGGCGTAGGTCCGACGCAGAAGTATAAATCAGCCTTTAGACACACACCCCACACACACACACCCCACAGGCTCTCTGAGTCTGAGACTGACTTAGACACACACACACACACACACCCCCCACAGGCTCTCTGAGTCTGAGACTGACTTACACACACACACACACACACACACACCCCACAGGCTCTCTGAGTCTGGGACTGACTTACACACACACACACACACCCCACAGGCTCTCTGAGTCTGAGACTGACTTACACACACACACACCCCACAGGCTCTCTGAGTCTGAGACTGACTTACACACACACACACACACACCCCACAGGCTCTCTGAGTCTGAGACTGACTTACACACACACACACACACACACCCCACAGGCTCTCTGAGTCTGGGACTGACTTACACACACACACACACACACACCCCACAGGCTCTCTGAGTCTGAGACTGACTTACACACACACACACACACACACACACCCCACAGGCTCTCTGAGTCTGAGACTGACTTAGACACACACACACACACACACACACACACCCCACAGGCTCTCTGAGTCTGGGACTGACTTACACACACACACACACACACACACACCCCACAGGCTCTCTGAGTCTGAGACTGACTTACACACACACACACACACACACACACCCCACAGGCTCTCTGAGTCTGAGACTGACTTAGACACACACACACACACACACACACACACACCCCACAGGCTCTCTGAGTCTGGGACTGACTTACACACACACACACACACACACACACACACACACCCCACAGGCTCTCTGAGTCTGAGACTGACTTAGACACACACACACACACACACACACACACACACACCCCCCACAGGCTCTCTGAGTCTGAGACTGACTTACACACACACACACACACACACACACACACACCCCACAGGCTCTCTGAGTCTGAGACTGACTTACACACACACACACACACACACACACACACACACACCCCACAGGCTCTCTGAGTCTGAGACTGACTTAAAACAAAATGAAGTTGCAATTCACACTTAAACACTTAAGCATTACAGTTAAGCATTAGACTATTAAAGTTTTGATAATGAAGGAATTACATAATGTAAGCTACATGTAGTGATATTTCTGTCATGAAACTTTATTACTAAATATTTCATTTCAATAATTCATTTTTTTTATTCAAATAAACCACAGTGCTTTGTTGTGCTGTTAAACTAGGCCTAAATAACATTTATAGAATAATTATGAACTTAAATGAAACAATATTGCAACATTTCGACAAATAAATTATTGATAAATAAATTATAAATACTGCTTTTGAAATTACGATTGGTATTATTATATATACAGATGTAAAGTCATTCTGTTGGATACTATTTGTTCCAGTTTAAAATGGAAATGCTTGGCAATTTTATTTTATAAATATAAGCAAAAACTATATGGTGTAACAGAGTTTTAGAACTAGACAAATCTCTCTGCATTAATAATAGGATATAAAATGCATTAATAGGCTAATATAAAATTTACAAAAGCCCCAAATTTGTTCGGGATTTGAACCCATGTCATCGAAATGATCGAACCGTAAGTTCTACCACTCGGCCATGAATTTAACTCTTTGTGAAATGACCAAACGTTTGTTTCTCCAGTGTGTTCGTTCACATGAGCGAGAAAACTTTTTAATCGTTAGCATATTGTAGACCTTTTACAGTTTTAAAAGATGATATATTATCTGTATGACCAAAAATTACGGAGTAGGCTAGGCTTTCAAGTTCTTTTAGCTGTTATGAGAAAAAATAAATTCAAGTGAAAGCGCCGCCGCGTTTGTCGAACTCTAGTTCAACATGCCAGAATAAAACCCAATTTTAAAACAATAGCGCCACTCGGTGTGCCAAAACACTTAATTATTAACATCAATATTTCGTTCAAAAACATCTCAAAACGCTTTGTGACATTTTGAAAAGCCGTGAATGTATTAAGGCCACTGGAACCAGGATCGTAGGCTAACAGAAACGCGCTGCATGTTATCTCTCAATACAGGAGCTGAAGCGCCGGTTCATATTGTAGGCTATTGTTTGTTGTTTAAACGTGCGTGTTGCATATTTTAAAAAATATATAATATATTTGATATGGTGTATTGGTGAATTAGGCTATAGCATTGATTACTGTGGAGGGGGAAATCCCCCACCAGCAAATCGCACCATGTTACACAACGATGTTTTTAAAAACTCTTTCTGTAGCCTATATGGAACCCCATGAAGTTTTTTTAAATATTTTTTTAACAGAACTGCTTTTGAAATTACGATTGGAATTATTATACAGATTGATATAAATTCAGTCAATCTGTTGGATAATATTTGTACCTTTGTGTAAAATGGAAATGCATGGAAATTGTATTTTATAAATAGCCCGTGTTTATTCGGGATTTGAACCCGTGTCATCTAAATTATAGAAACCACTTAAGTTCTACCACTCGACCACGACTTTTCTCACTGAGAACTGCCCAGAACTTCGGTTGTTCATCAGTCAGTGTGCGCGCACACGAGAGAAGCGCTCTTTCAATCCTCTCATTCCTCAATAGTTTAGCGTTATTGCACCTAATTTATTTCCACTGACTGTGAGAGAGGACTATTTTAACTTTTGATTAATAAAATGTTCTGCTCTAAATGTTTGTTATATTCTGTTTAAATGTAGGCTCACTTTTACTTAAGTTTTGCTTTCGTTAAATTTAACCGAATCTGTTGTAGGCTAAATTATTTTTATTTTTATTATTTGTTGTTCTAAAAGTTTGTTCTATTCTGTTTCGTTTTTTTATTTTTATTTTGTTTTACATATTCAATCAGTCTCTTGTTTGTTTGTTTTTTACAAGACCTTGTGCTGTGTTTTTTAATAAACAGATACAAACAGAGATATATAGCCTAATAGTTCGTACAAATAAACGTCTATATGTATAGGCTACTACTATGTATACTATAAATTGTATGATTGTTTGTTTAAATAACATTAACAAAATTGTCTGTCTTTAATTAATAATACAAATATTACTTTAACATGCAGTTTCAGCTTCACCAAATCTTTGTTTGTTTCATTATTATAGCCTACAGAAAATGCAAATAGCTCTTGTTTTAATTTTTCATGTTTGTTGCTTATTTGGAAATTGCCATAGTTGTAGTATTTCATCCTTACTGTTAATTGACATTAGCCCTGCACTTACGTTTCAAAATGCGGCAATTGCGGCTGTTTTGCTAAATGTCCCTTTGCGCCACCTGGCGGCCATTTCGCGAACGACTTTGAAATGCGACTAGTTTATTTTTGCCGCAGTGGATTTGCCGCGGCACGAGTCGCGGCGGTAATAGGCATTCTGGTTGGCTACCTACTGTACATTCATATAAAAACACCCGCGCCGTGTTTTGACTTTGAAACGTGCAGTGCTCATGTTTATTTAACAACGTCAATGCCAACCACAAATCGATTTTCCAAAAGGCAGTGTTGATATTGTGAAACAATTTATGGGAAATACTATAATATAATTTGAAAGCTATCAATTACTTATCCATCTCCACCGTCACGTTTAGTAACACACACAGCTGTTCCTCACCACAGTGCAACAGTGAAACGGGACCCGTTCCCAACATTGTTAAAGCGACATATGTTGCATACATACGTATTGCAGTATATTAAAGGGATAGTTCACCCAAAAATTTAAATTCTGTCAGTAATTTCTCTCCCTTATGTTGTTCAACCCCGTAAGACCTTCGTTCATCTTCGGAACATGAATTAAGATATTTTTGATGAAATCTGAGAGCTGGATCACTCCTCCATAGGCTTCTAAGGGATTGACACTTGTTCCCCGAAAAGTTATTAAAGACATCGTTAAAATAGTCCAAGTGACTACAGTGGCTCAATCTTAAGTTTATCAAACAACGAGAATACTTTTTGTGCGCAAAAAAAACAAAAATAACGACTTTATTTCAACTATTCATTTCCTTCTCTGTGGGCCTCGAGTGAGTTCACTAGTGTAACAGCGCAGAGCTTCTGTGTTGTACGTCACACGCATCACACACATGACCAGCGTCGGCCAATAGTGAGCCTGCGTGTGACGTAGCTCTACGCAATCACACTACGTTAACTGACTCGAGGCCCACAGAGAAGGAAATGAATAGTTGAAATAAAGTCATTATTTTTGTTTTTTTTTGCACACAAAAAGTATTCTCGTTGCTTGATAAACTTAAGATTGAGCCACTGTAGTCACTTGGACTATTTTAACAATGTCTTTAATCATTTTTCGGGGCTGGCAAGTTTCAATCCCTTAAGAAGCCTATGGAGGAGTGATCCATCTCTCAGATTTTGGGGTTGAACAACATGAGGGAGAGTAATTACTGACAGAATTTTCATTTTTGGGTGAACTATCCATTTAAAAATTCATATCATAACAAAAATAAACACCGGTATTCGGTATGAACCGGTAAAACGCCCAGCACTAGTTTTGACCCACTTCAAACGTAGACTACTGTATTTTACGATGCATGCCACTCACTTGATGGGGTCTCAATTTTATTTTCAAAACTTCAATCAAAGAACAAATAAGTGGGAGAATGCAGAGGAAAATATAGAGATCATATGATTACACATTAATATGCACAAACTCTTTGACAATGCATGCCACTCACTTGATTGGCTCTCCGCTCTTCTTGTCGTTGAGCGCGCGTGACGTGGCCTCGAGAGCTGGCGGGAGCAGGGAGGGTGTGGTGGTGGTGGACGACGCGCTCGCAGTGACCACACTGGAGCCTGTAGAGGGCGCTGTAGGAGGAACGGTGACCTCGCGCGCCTCTGAAGCATCTTCTCCACAGTGAGGACAGAACAACAGGCCGACGCCCACCCCTCCACGGCCCCGCCCACTTCCCAGCACCGACACACAGCCTCGGTGGAACCGGTGAGCGATGCGAACGTCGGGACAACATTCCAGAAACGTTCCCTGTGCCGAGAAAAGAGTGTGAGGAGAAGGAGCTTTGAGACTTTTTTCTTAAAAATGGGGCTCGTGAGTTGATGAAAAGCTTAATTGTATCATAAAATTTCAAATTTAAATAAATACATAATTACAAAATAAAACCCTTATTAAAAATTATTTATTTAGTTAGCATATTATTATATTAAATAATAATAAAATAAAAAAAATTATTAAATAAAAAAAAATAATAATAATATTTTAGGTTAAAGGGGTTTGGCTGACAAAAAACGTCTGGGAATCCCTGAACTAGAGCATTTAGAAAAGAGTTTAAAGGGATAATTTACCATAAATAAAGAAATATAGAAATTAACATTACAAATAAAATATATAAAAATAATAATAATAAAACGAAAACAAAAACAATAAAATAATTTATCTATTTCTGTTTTTATATAATTATTTTTGTTGTATCTAGAAATAAATGAATAAAGAAATATATTTATACATCTTTTTTATTTGAGCTTTAGGTTAGACTTTTTCCCCCTAAAAAGCTAATAATTACTTAAATCATAAAAATGTAAAATTAAAATAAATACATAATTAAAAAATAAAACGCATAAAAAAAAATTATGAAATATTTAATTTATTTACCTGCATGTCATGTGACAATTAACCAACATCAGAGAACCATTAACATGCATATGTGTTGTCAAATTAATAAATAATCATTTAAAATCTCAGGAGAACTTCAATTAAATATCTTTGGGTTCAATAATCAATAATGGGTTTGGCTGACAGAAACGTTTGGTAATCGCTGATCTAAAGCACTTAGAAAAAAGTTCAAAGGGATAATTTATATTAAAAAAAAAACATTTTAGAAATAAATAAATACATTCATACATAAATACAATTCTGTCATTATTTACTAGCCGTTCCAAATCCGTATGCCTGTATTTATTTAGTAAACACTATGAAATGTTGTTCATGGAAAAGAGCTGTGTAAAACATATTTTTTGTGTGTTAAATAACTGCATGCAACATGAAGGAGACTAGATGCTCAGTTTCCCTGTGATGATTGGTGTGGCCCGACACTCACGGAGAGGCAGAAGTATCCGCAGCCGGGACAGCAGTGGTGTTTGACCATGTGTGAGCGGTGCGTCTCACACAACACCACCAGAGACACGCGGCTGGAGGGCCGCATCGTCTCCCCCTTCACGATCACATTGGTACAGCCCACCAGCTGAAACACACAGAGAACGGGACGATCCACGCCAGAGGGACGGGGGACGCCAGCTTTAGTCACGCAGCACAAACTCACTGTTAATAAATGTATGATCTGTTCCACAATAAGTAGTTTTTACTGTCTATATAAGCAGCATTTTTACACAAACCTGATCATTTTTTCCATAGGGGAAGTGAATTTTATTGGTAACTTACAAACGCTTTATGGTATGTGCTTTTGTTGAAGCCACCAGTCTGCATTACTTTTTATTTACTTATATATATATATATATATATATATATAAATAAAACTATATACGTATATATATATATATATATATATATATATATATATATATATATATATATATATATATATATATAAATATATATAAATAAAACTATATATGTATATATATATATATATATATATATATATATATATTCAATTCACATTTATTTGTATAGCGCTTTTCACAATACACATTTCAAAGCAGCTTTTATATACAAACTTTTATGTTAGATGTGATTAATCGATATGACAGCACTAGTCAAGATATATCATATCGCTACTTGTAAATAAAGATTAATAATATTTAATAATAATCCCTTTAAATATTTGATTAATTCATTGCAATGCTTTGTGGGACTTTAGTTATTTTCCTTATTAAAGCTGTTAACTTTCACACTCAGTCTTTGACTTTGTCTGATTGTTGAGTATTTTTGCTTTAAATCATAATGTGTATTGTTGTGCTTCCGTTTGAAGGCTCCTGGATTAACGAGACTCATTAATGAGACTTCTTGAATCGCGACTCACCTCTCCGTTGATGCTCTCGATGGCCATGCAGGTCCTGCTGGATCGAGAACTGAATCCGTCGACTCGCGGCGCCTCCATCCTACAACTGCACAGAGGAAGCTCCTCCAGACGCTCCGTTTCTGCGTCACTCCCGTCTACACACACACACACACACAGACAGACACATGCACAAACACGCACACACAACCAAACACACACACACACACACACAAACACACACACACACACACACACAAACACACACAATATTTTAAACACCGTCTTTATTTTTCAATTATTTGCCCATAAAGGCAATGTAAGGCACGCTGTATTATAGCACATTTGAGTAATGCACAATACTAATTCAAAGTGCTTTACATAACAAAAAGGATTTAAAAACAATAAAAGATGAATAAAAAATAAACAGTAAAAAGTAAAAAAAAAAAAACTTAAAAACCAAAAGAAATTAGATTCCTCACAACGGCTTGATTTATTTGATCAAAAATACAGTAAAAACTGTGAAATATTACAATTTAAAACAGCTGTTTTCTATGTGAATATATAGTAAAATGTAATTTATTACAGTGATCAAAGCTGAATTTTCAATTATTATCAATGTTGAAAACAGATTAATATTTCTGTGGAAACCGTGCCATTTTTTTTTCAGGATTTTTTGATGAATAGAAAGTTCAAAAGCATTTATTTGAAATAGAATCTTTTGTAACATTATAAATGTCTTTACTGTCACTTTTGATCAATTTAATGCATCCTTGATGAATCAAAGTATTAATTTCTTTTTTTAATCTTTCTTACCCCAAGATTTTGAATAATATTGTATCAGTTAAACGAATTTTCAGCATTTAAAGGATAAAAAAAGAAAGTGATCCTTTAACTCAAGGATGCATTAAATTGATCAAAAGTGCCAGTAAAGACATTTATAATGTTACAAAAGATTCTATTTCAAATAAATGCTTTTGAACTTTCTATTCATCAAAGAATCCTGAAAATAAAATGTATCAGTTTCAAACAAATAAGAAACTGTTTTCAACATTAATAATAATCATAAATGTTTGTTGACCATCAAATCATCATATTATACTGATTTCTGAAGGATCATGTGACACTGAAGACTGGAGTAATGTTGATCACAGAAGTAAATTACACTTTACTATATATTCACATAGAAAACAGCTGTTTGTAACTGTAATAATGTTTCAGAATTTTTACTGTTTGATCAAAAAAAATCAGATTTTATTAGAAGCAGTAATAGATCTGAGTGTGTGAGGACACACACCTGCGTGTGGAGAGAGAGAGAGGCTGTGGGCGGCCGAGATGTTCAGTGAATCCAGAGGAATTTCAGTGTATTCGGCCGCTGCAGATGCAGATTCACCTGTCAAACACACACACAGCTGCTCACATCCACACACACACACACACACACACCCCGTCGTCGTCATCGTGTGTGTGTCTCACCTTTCTCTGCCTCGGGCTCTCCAGCGGGGGGTCTCTCTCTCCCTTTACCCTTCCCCTGACGCTTCCAGGGCGTCTCTTCTCTCTCTGGTTTCTTATAAGCGGCGAGGGGCTGATCGGATCCCGAGCTCTGACACACACACACACACACACACACACACACACATTACACCTTCACTCTAGTTTTCTTCATTAACCAGCAGACAACTGGGCGGTTTGATCTTATCAGCATCAGTTGATACTGTTGCTTCTTATGTCAGTTTATAAGTAAACAATGGTATATATATATTAATGTTTTACAACTGCACTGTAAAATAAAATAATAAATATTTCATAATAAGTACATTAATTATCATATGTCTCAGTAGTAAAATTACAATACTTGTGTCTTAATATCTTCACTTGTAAGAAGCTTTTATAATTGCATACATGCATAAAAAGAAAAAAAAATGTCAATATTGTGTACAATTTCTATTTTTTATTTAGAGTTCACACATATTTTGACAAATTAATTGTAATGACTTTTTTCACACGAAAAAACAACAACAAATTTTTCCAGGCATTCAAGATTATTGAAAAAGGATTTTTATATATTTTAAAACAATTACACTTTTAATTACAGTTAAGGCCTAATTTATTAGTATTTTTTTATTATATTTTTGAGGTCTAATATACATATACATAATTTTTTATATTTTATTTTTTTTAATTATATTTTTAAGGCCTAATTTATTAGTATTTTTCTTTTTTTAATTCCCATGACTGTTTAAATTTTAATTAAAAACATTTTTTAAAACTTACTTTTTTTTTTTTTACTTTTTGTTGTTGTTGTTGTTGTTTTTTTACATTTCCATGACTTTGTCAGGCCTGGAATTCACATTTTAAAATGTTTAACTCCCTGATATTTCGAGGTTTCCATTATCTTATCAGCAATCCTGCTTTAAAGATACTGCAATTGACCAATGAAAAAAACAGCATCTGTTCCGAACATAAGGTGTGCTTTCTTTCACTCACATGATCCGACAGACGCCCCGCCTCTTCTGCCATCCCATCATCTGACTGCAAAATAAAAGCACCAGAGTGTCAGATCTGCATCAGCGATGAACGTCTCTGAATGGTGTGCGATGGCTTCAGTGCCGTGTTCACCTTGCTGTCCGAGTAAATCAGATCGTCTCCAGAGTAGCTGTTGTAGAGCAGGTGGAAATCTTCCTCATCCGCCTCTTCATCCACATCCTCCAGCCAACCGCTGTGAGGCTCTTTAGTTGCCGTGGCAACCGGCTCCGCCTTCCCCATCCCTGGAGACGCCGTCAAGGGAGACTGGGAAAAACAAACACTCAAGTATTCATATATATGCTAATATTACACTAATTATCATAAGATCAAGGCTGTCACTGTTCACAGTTAGGCCTATAAAATCTGAGCTACAATAGAATAAAATAGACAATACAAATTGACAACTATATTACTTGAATGGGTCCTACAAATTCACTTTTTCAACTTTTGATAGCGTGTAATGTTGTTGTTTGAGCATAAAACAGATCTGCAAGGTTACAAAGCTCAAAGTCCACTCCAATGGGAGATATTTTATTTGACAGAATACACTTTACAAGAACTACAACGAACAGCTCGTACAACAAACAATAACATTATTATTAAGTATAAATCAGGCTTGAAATGGTTTGAAATTGACGCCATCCTTAATAGGCTATTTACATTTGAGTGAGTGGAGCTCACTGTTATAAAGGGGCGGGGCTTTTCCTGAACATGCGCTAAGAGGTGTCAATCAAAACATTCTGGGCCAGCTAACCAATCACAGCACATTTTGTATTTCGGAAGGAGGGGCTTCATCGAAAATGTAAAATAAATCATTTTAATTCTAATTATTACCATTAATTATTTATTTATTTATTGAACAATTTTGTTATCATATTGCTATGATAAAAACACCAATAACAATCATAATAATCAAAATAATAATAATTATTATTATTTATTTGTTGAATACTTTTATCATATTGACATTACCAGCATTTTATAAAATAATAATAGTTATTAATACTATTATTATAATAACCAACAACAACAAAATGATAATTATTATTAATAATGTATTACACATTGCTATAATAAAAGAAAATACTGTTGTTTATTTATTTATATATTTTTATAAAATCAACAATGCATTTCAGGCAATGATCAATAAATACATTAATAATAATAATAATAATAATAATAATAATAACAACAACTGCTATTATTAGTATTCACAACAATAATAATAATTATTAATATTATTAAAATAATAATTATTAATTTACTTTATTTATTAAACACATGTATGTTATTTCTATGATAAAAGATAAAAATAATAAAATATTATTATTAATTTATTGAACATTAGTATCTTTTTATTCATATTGCTATTATAAAATCAACAATCCATTCCAGGCGTGAGAAGTGATATAACCACATTATATCTGCTTCATGCTGTATTTCAGAGCACAATTTAACATGTTAGAAAGTCTTTTAAAGCGCTCACACACACACACACACACTGATGATCGATCTCACCTCCGTCTGCGGCCGCGCCACTTTCTCTGGAGTTCCTGCGTCAGACTCCACACACACTTTACGCTTCTTCACAACTACACAGAGAGAGAAACACTCCTGCAACTATTCACACGTCCAAATAAATGACACATAATTATGATTATGCAAGATTTATGACCTGTGTCAGCGTCTGCTTTCCCGCCGCTGATGGTTTTCTCGGGCGTAGCTTGTGCAATCGACTCTATAGACTTTATCTGCTCAGAAACACAAGAGAACCGTGACTTTATTAATAATCTACCTGATCTCACCGTGAATGTGTGTTCGTAACAAATGAAAGAACCTGCGGGAACGGAGGTCTGTTCATGGTCTTGCGCGCGCGGTGGACTTTAGCCGGAGGACTGACTGAAGACAGAGACGAAGATGAAGAGGAGGAAGAGGAAGATGAGGAGGATGAGGATGAAGGAGCCGTTTTACTGGCAGGACCGCAGACGCTCATCTTCGCTCGCCCAGACGCTGGCGATGAGAGAGACGAGGTGGAGGGAGACGAGCCGTTACTGCCTGTGGAGAGAGAGAGAGAGAGATTCTAACATTGTTGCACTTCATTATTTTATTCATCATCAAAAAAATATAAAAAACATAGCTTTTACAAACTAAAGACCTTTAGGGGTTTTTTTATTATAAAATATGTGCTACTGTTTGCTAGATCTACTGTGTGTGTTCAGCACTGGCTCTGAATCAAAACCCACAGGTGTGGAGAGAAACGCTTGTCAATACATACGATTGTCACAGAAACAAGCTGTTTATAAGAGGAGGTTTTTGTATGAGACAGAGGTGATTGTGAACACTGTGTAATATGCTGCACAGAAATACACTGCACTGTCATTCAGTGTGAGCTTATTGATAGTCAAAGTGCCATTTTTCTTTGCATCTCCATCCAGTTTGATCTTGTCCAGTTTCCAACTCTGGGTTTTCATATACAGGTGCTGATCATATAATTAGAATATCATCAAAAAGTTGATTTATTTTAAGAATTCAACTTAACAGGTGAAACTAATATATTATATAGACTCATTACATGCAAAGTGAGATATTTCAAGCCTTTATTTGTTATAATTTTGATGATTATTTTCAGGATTTGCACCTGCCCACACTGCCAAAAGAACCAAAACCTGGTTCAATGACCATGGTATTCCTGTGTAATTACTGTGTGATTTCATGTAATATTCTAATTTTCTGGGATTTTGATTTTGTGGGTTTCATAAGCAGTAAGTCATAATCATCAAAATTATAACAAATAAAGGCTTGAAATATCTCACTTTGCATGTAATGAGTCTATATAATATATTAGTTTCACCTGTTAAGTTGAATTCTTGAAATAAATCAACTTTTTGATGATATTCTAATTATATTACCAGCACCTGTACAAGATTAAGAAACCCCATTAAGGTAAAGCCCATGATGTCTTTTTTGTACCAAAGAATACGCTCATAGTTTGGTACATTGTGTGCACATATGATCACAGCAGATTCATCTTGACACACAACTCACTCACTCAGCAAAAAATAACACAATCTTCTTGGGTTATCAGGACTGCAACCTTTTTCCTGCCGGTGCGACTCAGGGTACGTTTACACGACAACGATATGCTTAAGTTTTTCCTGCCGGTGCGACTCAGGGTACGTTTAAACGACAACGATATGCTTAAGTTTTTCCTATGAGATTACGCGTACAGACATTGCTATAATAAAAGATAACAATAGCAATAATAAAAAAATATTTTTGTTTATATAATGATATATTTTTATAAAATCAACAATACATTTCAGGCAATGATCAATAAATACATTAATAATAATAACAACAACTGCTATTATTAGTATTCACAACAGTAATAATAATTATTAATATTATTAAAATAATAATTATTAATTTGTTTTATTTATTAAACACAGGTGTGTTATTTCTATGATCAAATATAACAATAATAAAAATATTATTATTAATTTATTGAACATTGGTATATTTTTATTCATATTGTTCATTATCATTTTATAAAAATCAATAATCCATTCCAGCCGTGAGGAGAAGTGATATAACCACATTATATCTGCTTATATCATTGTCAAAACGATCCACATTCGCACAGATCAAAGAAAACGACTGAAAACGCTGTATTCTGCTGCCAGGCCAGTAGATGGCGATGAAACACTATAGACTGAACACGTAATACACATGAGCACGACGTCATTGTCTTCAGAGATTCGCGTTTTTGTTGTTTACACAGAGATCGTTTTCAAAAACTTGCACTTTGAAACCCGTTTTCACAAGTTCACGTTTTCAGGCACCCAAAACGGCGTTGTCGTGTAAATGAACGGCCAAAACGCATAAAAAGTTCTACATTTTTAGTTGAAAGCAGTGTAATCCAGATACATTTGAAAACGGCGTTTTCGTTTAAAAACGCTCTCCGTCCACACTAGCGTTGTCCGACGTTTCGGTGTGGATGAGAAACTTTTGGAAAACGCACCTTTACTGCACATGCGTAAAACCTCTCTGAGATGATACAGACGGAAGAATAAATAATAAAGTTATCGCGAAATTCTTCAGACAGGATCATTTTATTTAGCAAAATATCTCAGCATTCACTGATGCGTCCAGGTCTCTCTCACTCACCATTATACTTTTGGTCTAAAACGCGACCGCTCTCCTGTTTTACCGCAGGACAGCAAATGTGAGTAAATTCTGTCATCTTTGCAGGACTGTGACATGAATAGTGTGCAAAGTAACATATTTTAGCAACTGTGTGAAAATAAACAGCACATAACAGGCACAATACCGGTATCAACATGAATATCTATTGGTACAATATGAGTCACATGACTAAACTAACGTCATCGTTTTTAAATACCTCAGTTTCACAGTCCACACTACAACGCGAAAACAACGTTTTCAAATATATCAACTTTGGAGAGCGTTTTCAAAAAGGTTAGTTTTCTTTAATAAAAACGCTCAACAAACTAATTTTAACGAAAAAAAATTTTCAGTGTGGACGGAAGGCCAAAACGGAGAGAAAAATATGCGTTTTCAAACAAAAACGTATTAGTGTGGACAAGGCCTAAATTTTGTTGTACTGGTGCCAACACCACATTGCTCAACTGATAAGAGCTACATTTCTGTTACATATGAAAAACCATCAAACAAAACGAAAGTGGAACGAAACTGCGCTCCGCGGACCGTTTATCAGCTCAGACCGATAATAGTGAGAAGCATTCAAATTCAGAGCACAATTCTGCTATAAACCACAGATATCTGACGTGGAAACCAGGAGAAACATTGTCATTGTGCCATAAACAAATAATTTATAGAAGGCTTTTCCATCCACAAATCACCAACATTCACCATGGATTTAATGTAGATTTAATGTAAAACTGCATGAAACACTAACTGTAACCATGGTATTGTGGCAGAAATAGTTGAATATTTTTTTACATTATTCATTTTAGGGTTACAACCTTTTGAGAGTGAAGTTCAAGCACTTTTCAATCACTTCAAAGCTCTAAATATTAAATTTTAATGTTATTTTAATGTAATGATTTGTAGGACACATAACACTTTTAATTAAACTCCCCCTGTGGTGAAAATCAAGCTTTTAATGTTGTTTATACAGGTGAAACTCGAAATATTAGAATATCGTGCAACAGTTCATGTATTTCAGTAATTCAAATTAAAAGGTGAAAATAATATATTTAGTATATATAACTATATACATATGCATGATTGTACTTTTCAGAGGGCCGACATTTCTGTATTTAAAATACAGAGTACATTAAAATAAATTACATTTCATGTAATATTCTAATTTTCTGAGATTTTGAATTTGGGGTTTTCATAAGCTGTAAGCCATAATCATCAAAATTATAACTTTTGCACGATACTCTAATTTTTCGAGTTTCACCTATATGTATGTGTGGTGTTTTTAATGTTTTAAGTCAAACCATGTGTAAATACAACACCATTGCTGAGTATTTTCTCTTTAAAACTGCAGTGAACCAAAGACAGTCTCAAAAACACGGTTTGAAATCGCTGGTGTTTCTGACGTCACAAACTACCTTGTAACCAATCAGATCAACGTGTGATCGTCAACGAGTGGATCTCTGAGCTGAGTGAGTGAGGGGAGGTGGGGCTCATTTGCATATTCATAGAACCACGCATACTAAATGAGGCAAGGGTGTCGAGTTACATTCAAGCTGTTTT
>JAPDVR010000010.1:45224299-45229299 GCA_026230005.1 Gila orcuttii
ATACAATAATTTATATAAGACAATGCGTATTGTTTTTCGTTTCTATAAAGTGTTATCACAAAATGTTTCCTCACGTCAGAAGTTTATTAAACAACGAACACGTGTAAATAAAATAAATTTATTCGCGTGACACTTTTACACACAAACGCGCGTGTAAAACGCCAAAAAAGAAAAAATCAACCAATATAGCTTTAATATTTAATTATTTTTCAGCAACTTTTATTTTATAATAATTCGGTAGCGGAAGTGCCGAATCGGACTGTGTTGGGTGTGTGACGCCACTGACCGAAACTTCCTGGTTGTCGCGCCTCTCCTGACGAAACTGGAGCAATAATTTACACAAAAACACAATTGTTTTGCTCATTTATACAACACATAAACATTACATAAATACATCAAATCATCTGTGTGTAAGCGGAGAGAGAAGTCATCATTTAAAGCTCAGTCACGCGCTGCTGGAGGAGCCACAGGACACGGTGAGATTTTGTATTTGTAATTTTTTTTAAACTGGCTAAGCATTTTATCCACAAATGTATATTTTTCACGTCTCCCCTCGGTTTGTAGTTTCAAGAATAAGTTGGTACGATATCTAACAGCCCTGTCAAATATTAAGAATAAAAAAGCAGGGATTTTGTTGGATTTAGGTTATAAATATAATTCATTATATTATTATAATCATGTATATGGTTATTTTTTGTTTTTGGAATGTTAGTAATTATTCTTTTAATCCTGTATGGATATATTTTACATTTAATTTAATTTATTTAGGGTATATATATATATATATAAACATAAATAAATAACATTAAATATAAAATATATGTATATTTTAGTTTTATATTTTTTATGTACTATATATATATATATATATATATATATATATATGGAAATGTACCCAAGATGCATTGTGATCAGATGACTATATTTGATACGCACAGTATCATGTGATAGACATGAGTCGCAAAATTAATCAAATTACCTTATTTGGATCGGCCAGTATACGTTTTTGTACTAGTAGGTCCTCTTCTACATATGTTTTAATGATTGTGTCTAATCTATTGTCCACATCAAATCATGTTAAAGTCGGCATGAAACAGAGATTGTGATCGTCTTATCTTCCCTACTGTGACGTATATCTGAGTGAAACGCTTCTGGAACAAGAACAAATTGATTGGATGGTTGTAGTTTGCTATTGGATCTCATGTGAGTGACAGGTTGCTCCGCCCACATCATCAGAGAAGAGATGCTGCAAGAGTGAGAAGTTATTCAAGAGGCACATGAATTAATCAAAATAATGATGTGCATGGATAAATCATTTAGAATAAACACGGCAATATTCCATTTTTTAAAAAAATGTCCATTTTGATTTCATGGTGCCTTTAAATAGCTTTTCTGAGTAGTCTTTCTATTTTAGATTTGCTGGCAGTGGATCCTCTGCTTTCAAATGTCTGATGAAGGTCACATGAACGAAATACTGTAATGTGTTTGAAAGCTGATCGCAGAAGGTCTTGTGTTCAATTCTCAGGGAAAGCATAAACTGATCAAATGTACATCTTAAAGGGATAGTTCTACCAAAAATGAAAATTAGCCTATGATTTACTCTCCCTCAAGTCATCCTAGGTGTATATGACATTCTTCTTTCAGACGAATACAATCAGAGTTATATTAAAAAATGTCCTGGCGCTTCCAAGCTTTATAATGGCAGTGAATGGCTGTTTCTGTTTTGAAGTCCATAAAAGTGCATCTATCCATGATAAAAGTGCATCTATCCATGATAAAAGTGCATCTATCCATGATAAAAAGTGCATCTATCCATCATAAAAGTGCATCTATCCATCATAAAAGTTCATCTGTCCATGATAGAAGTGCATCTATCCATCATAAAAGTGCATCTATCCATCATAAAAGTTCATCTGTCCATGATAGAAGTGCATCTATCCATCATAAAAGTGCATCTATCCATCATAAAAGTGCATCTATCCATCATAAAAGTGCATCTATCCATCATAAAAGTTTAAAAACTTTTATGGACTTCAAAACAGAAACAGTCATTCACTGCCATTATAAAGCTTGAAAGCGCCAGGACATTTTTTAATATAACTCTGATTGTATGCGTCTGAAAGAAGAATGTCATATACACCTATGATGACTTGAGGGAGAGTATATCATGGGCTAATTTTCATTTTTGTCAAATCAATCAAATCAATCAAATGCAATGCGAGTCATTTAGGAAACGCACATCTGCAAAATGCATGCCGTGACTGATGTGTGACCCGACATGTTTTCACGTTTGTGTTTCTGTCTCTCTGGAGGAGGATGTGGGAGCTTCCCGTCGGGAAGGATGAAGAGTTCCCCAGCTAACCGCAGTCGGGACATCGAGCGCCAGGCCGGATACCTGCGCCCGGAGCACTGCACCCCCCCTCCTCCGCGCTCACACTCCCCCCACGACATGTGGTTCATCCGGGACGGCTGCGGCATCGTGTGCGGCGTGATCACGTGGATGCTGGTCTTCTACGCCGAGTTCGTGGTGGTCTTCGTAATGCTGCTGCCGGCGAAGAACGTGGCGTACAGCGTCATCAACGGTGCCGTGTTTAACGGCCTCGCGTTCCTCGCGCTGGCGTCACACTTCAGAGCCATGTGCACCGACCCGGTGAGTGACGAACACACACTGCAGTAACCAGGCCTGTTCACACCAAGCGTGCCGCACAAGCCCTGAAAAGTGAAGCCAAAGCGTCTCGATCACCCCCTGGTGGCCGGTCCTAGTATAGCTCATAAACCCTGCATCTCTGTTATTCAACGTCCCGTGAGACCAACTAAAAAATTAAATTACACTTCACATATCTTTTTTTCAAAGATAGTTTCTGTCATTTACTGTAGTTTTTATCTCGCTGATGTAATTTCAAGTGTTTGTTTTTAAAATAAATTTGTTTTTAGTTAGTTATTTGATGCTATAAAAACGGCGCTGTGATTGATTGATCATGATTGACAGGTTCTCTGAACAAAGTAGTCACTAAAGCAACAACGGACTTTTTTTCGGGATCTTCGGAGGACTGAGGAGATTGGAGCTTTAAAGGGGCTATGTGTAGTTTTTAGCGGCCTCTAGCGGTTATGTTTCAGATTGCAACCAATTTTTACAAGAGCGCTCGTGCGCGTGCTCGAACTCAAGAGCGAGCACTCATGGTACGGGCCACACTGAGACTTTCAACACACCGGAGAAAGCATCACAATAGTGGAGTTTGTGTTGGAGGCTGTTGTGCTGGAGGCAGGTTGTTGTTTGGTGTTATCAGACTCCATGTAGTTAGCTGCAGTGCCGTCGCATAGATAGACTGTATATAACAAGGAGAGAGGCTCGGGAGCGCGCATGCACGTCACATCCGATGGATTTCGGGGTAAATCCGACCCGGAGCCTTCACATAGAAATAGGAATACTGGCCTTCAGAGGTAATGGCAAAACCCGACAAGTGGATCATTGTAATGTGTGATTACAACCCCTTCACACACAGGCAATAAAAAAAGTATTCATTTGAGATAGTGCTGCACGATTAATCATATCGCAATCGTAATCGCGATGTCAAGCCTATGCGATTATATGACGCTAAATGCTGCGATTTTATATGAAATAAACAAATTAGGGCTGTTAACACAATTAACACAGCATCTGTTCTTTTTTTGCCATCCTTTGGCTACTTACATGATCCCGCTCTTATTCATGCGAAACCATTCATGCGAGACAAGTCAAAGAGAGCGCGCTGCCTGTGAATGTCCTGACTGAAAGACGCGCGTCAGTATCATGCGCATGCACAGACCGCGCACCAGAATACAGTTCTCTTTCGCGCTTGAACGAACAATAACACACACAATTATGCCGTTTGTCGAGTATCTTTATAACATAAGAGCAGTCTTATGATGAACGTGAAGAGTTGTGAGAGAATGAGGCGCGTGTGTGAGATCCTCGTCTCTGTCAGCAACGGCTGCTCTTAAAGAGCCAGTAGCCAATAATGCTCTGTCAGTAAAGTTAATCAAAGAACAAAGGGAACAGAGAAAATTACTCACTGCTCTTGACTAAAGAACCTGTTTAGCTTCAATAAGAATTAGTCTATATATAATTTATAATTTATGCAGCGCATACTGTTTGGTAACTTTATTAAATTTCTGTATATGTGCTACATGTTGGACAGGAAGGGCACAGGTAAATATGACATTTATTGTTTATGTGAGGATTGTTTGAAGTTCACTAAAATTAAAAGCTGTTATATTTTTTGAACCCTAATAAAAAAAAGTAAAAGTAAAAAAAATGGATAGCTTTTAATTGTAATGATGGAATCACTGTAATGTTGGATGGCTATAATTAATGTTTAAAATGGGGGGGGGGGATTTGTCTTATTGATCATTATAGGTGTTATCAATCATTTAGTTGTTGTTGCTAGTTTGAGTTGAGAAATACACATTTCAGAATCATCACTAATCTGTGTGTGCATTTTGCTTTAGAACCAAGCAAATTGACTCATGAAACCATTTGTTTATTATATCGCAATCGCAATATTGACCTCAATAATCGCAATATGACATTTTCCCCAAATCGTGCAGCCCTAATTTGAGAAGAAAAGCTACATATAGCACCTTTAAATTTAATATCTAAATTTCTATAATTAATTATTTCACACCGACATAATGCGTGTGCTTGCGATTGATTCGGCGAGAGTGAAGGCAGGGCGTTGATTTCGCAGCTGTACTTCCTGCTCACGACTGCGCAGGTCTGGTCCCGGGATCGCTACTGCACAGACTCAAGTCCCACGATGTCAGCGCCATATCGGGACACTGGCGGCTTCACTTCTCATCAATGGAAGAGAGCGAAGGGGCATCGTCCATCTTTTTCACAGTCTATGGTTCACGCCAAGAGCGATACCTACAACCATATCAGCAGTGTTGGGAAAGTTCACTTTCTACATGAACTAGTTCAAAGTTCAGTTCACAAATTTTAATTTGTTACATAGTTCATA